>VWZV01007869.1:83502-170047 GCA_013397155.1 Irena cyanogastra
GTTCTATATCAGAAATTCCACACTTAAGCCATGCTGTCAGTTAGACAGGTCCCACTGTAACGGTGTGTCTTCTGTCAAACTTTTCTGAATAGGCCCGTGTTCCATTTGATACTATCCTGAGGAAGCTTTATCACAGTTCTGATGCATGGTAACCTGATAAGACTTCATTTAGCACCCTTCTATCACTGTTTAACCTTACTATGCATCTGAAATCTACCACCAAAATAGCAGGTTTTTTTGTGGTGATGGGAGTGCTCACTGGTGGTTAAAGCAGATTAGCTAAGGGTTTTTATTACAAAATAGAGTTTGTATCCCATAGTCTTGATAAATCCTTGCTAACAGGAGTTGCATCATCTAAAAGGCTAGCTGTTCATACCTGATAAGGTTTCTAAGAGCATAAAAATCTCTAAACAAACCAATTCTGTGAGAGAGGCATTTACAGGGTGTCAGCATTATTGTTAGATAATGCTTTAATTGAGATATCTGTATGTTTCTTAGGACACTAAGAAAATACCTTATTATAATAATGCTTGAGAAATTCAAATCAGCAATTTCATGGAGGAAACAAAAAATTACCATTTCAGGTTAATATGCTTAAGTCTAAACCCAAACTCCTTTAACATTTAACAGAGTATGTATAGCTAAAAACATCAGGAAGCTTTTTAGTTGGTTCATAAAATGCTGAGATCAATTAAAAAATTATTAATATGTCAGTGAACAGTACAGGATCAAATGTAAAAAGAGTTAAGATGTGTCAGAGTCATCAGATTCTTTTATCTTTTCCACTCAAAAGTACAAAATAGCATTCAAGAAATAAGGTGATTAATTAAATGCATACTTGTATAACTTAAGTAACTTCTTATATAAATGTATTATGTATGTTTGATGTACATAGCTCTTCATTTAGTCAGCATTTTGGAGGCAGGGCTGTTTTGACAGATTTCCAGGTATGTTCTGTACTGACTGCTGCATCTACAGCCAGGTTACATCACCCAGACATCACACACAGTGACAAGCAGTTTATTCCAAACACTAGCTAGATTTCACTATCTCCAGTAAACTTCTGTTGCAACCTCACCATCAAAAATATAACACTCAACCCTTTATTTAAACTAAAGTAGATGGGTTTGTGTTTTCAGAGAAAATGTGCTAAGGAGCTCTATTCAAGAAGATGAAAAGCCATGTCAGAATCTAGGAACTATCTATGGAGTTCAAAATGGCTTTTCAATTTAAAATTATAAAAGAAAGAAAATGGTACATATGTATATAGTATATGCTTTATACTGTATATAAATAACACTTGTATACATGCATCGACATGTATATGTGCATTCCTGTAAGAGCTCTACAGGAAATTAATCATTTATTTTATCATAAATATTGTCATTTATTTCGTATCTTATGAAAAATTAAAATATTTTAATCAGTGGTCTTTTAAATCAAAGATTTAAATCACAATTTTCAAGATTTAAAATTTCAACCCATTTTTCAAGAATTTAAAAAAAAATCAAAATTAGCAAATTGTAGATTGTGATCTAAATCATAACAGGAAAAGAGTTATTTTCAGTATCCATGATGTAAGTGGTTACTAATATATCCATGCAGCTGGGGGAAAGGATATTAAAAAGGGGCTTAAATAAACTACATTTCTCTGACAGTAACTTGGTTGTGATTCATAGTCATAACAGCAATTATTTTCTGATCTCAACAGGCTAAGGAAATAGGGAGTGCCATTTCTTCAGTTTGGGTTGTGGAGGGTGGCAGTAAACTCTCTAAAAATTGCTATTCTACTTATACTCTTGTGTGTCCTAAATTGCCTTTTATAAGTAGAGTTAAACAGTAACAATGCCACATCATGATATATTTTTGTGATTTCATCTGTGTTTGGGGTCTCCTCCCACCCACTGCCACTCATCAGATGTACCAAGCATCTCCACTCTAGTATTTTTGGCAAAAATAAGTAGAGCAACTGTTAAGCTCACTGAGAGCTCTCTCACCAGGTAATAACCTTCACCTAGTGATATCTTGAAACCGGAATAGGATTGCAAAAATCAGTTAGTTTTCCTCTTTAAAAAAATCCTACACTATTTTACCAAATATATCGAATTTTGGAATCAATGTCAGTCATTAACAGAACAGACACATTTTACAACAGTAAACAAGCAGATGTAGGATTTATACTGGACCAATTAAGAAGAGAATAAACAGCAGGTATTTTTCTTTGAAAACTCTTTTTATTTCCATGGGGTGAGGGAGAAGTGGAACAGCACAACATTTTTGTTTTCAGAAATTATTTACTAGTAGTAAGGCTTTAAAGATCACATTGGAAATACCAGGTAATATTTTATGTGTTTTCCAAAATATGCAGTCTGAAACAATATATGTTAAATGTTGATGATGTTTTACTTCCCTTGGTACTTCAGGTTTAGTGTCTAATAATACAGTGCATAAACCACACTTGAGTTGGAAAAAAAAAATCCTGTTCATTTATAATCAATGACCTTCACAGTTAGTGACAAGGATTTTCTTTGTCTGCATAGGCATATTTTGAACTGTATCACCAGAATAAAGAAATACTCTCTTTTTGTTGATTTGGGGTTTTTCCCAAAATAGATCATGTAAGTAAATAGAGCAAATTCTGATATATGCCATATACATATATATATGTATATATGGGAGTGTGTGTGTGTCTGGCTCACCAGAAAACAAGCACCAGAGTATTTGTCCTTTATTCATATGCTGGTGAAAATACCTTCAGTGAAAATTTACCTTCAGGACTACAAAACCCATGTGCATATGCACAAGATTACCTAAACTATAGATTGGAATTTAACTGGGAGATTGAAGCAAAATGCTTTCACTGTTAAATTGCTTTGCCTGTGACCACAAAGAGTGCCACTAGAGATAAAATGTATTAATTTGTCTAACCAAAGTGATCCATCTACCTACTTAAGCCGCATTTTTCTGTACTGCTGATTGCTTTGACACTCAAACAGAAACAGAATTAAATGAATCTCTGTTTATTGTAGACTATGTATCATTTTTGTGGACTGCGTATGATAAAAATCAGCAGTGTCTTTCTCTGTTGTTAAAGTGCTGCCTACTGATGGCAGCAGTGTGGTTTTGACTTGGTTCATCCCTTTAGGAATGTCTGATAAAAAATTTCTCATGTGTGATTTGAATCTGATTACTTAAAAAGTTCAGAATAAACGTTTCTCACAAATTGATGTTTTAATATGTCATAAATCCTTCCATGAAGTTTTGTTAGACAGGAGAAAAAATGTATATTTATCATGACAGTGATTCTTTGATGTGGAATTGATTCTTCAGGCTCTGAAACTTCATTAGCGTTATGAAAGAAAATATCTATTTTTCAACACTGTTTAATGAGTGAGTACAAGGTTTTTTAGCTAACTGCTAAAGTATGATTGCTTTGATCTTTTAGCTATAGTCCTTTGGAAATGACAGCTTGCAAAGAAACACAGGAAACCATTCAGATTGAAAAACTACTCAGAAATAGTAGGGAATAAGGGTTTTTCTTTGGCTTCAGGTTATCATGTCACTCCATGGTAAGAAACCCAAACCTGTGTCATTACTTTATCGTAAAGCCAGACAGAGCTCCATGTGGTTCAAAAAGTGAACTATATCACTTTAGACAAAACTAAATTTGTTTGACTTTTTCTGTGGATCCTATCACATTCTGAATGGAATGTGGGCAACCCTGTATACCTGTTAAATACTATAGCCAGGAGATAATAAACAAGGACATAAAACTGGTAGTCATAACTCATAAGGCAGCACAGACCACTAGAAAGGGATTTTCCATCTTGAGTGATAGATCCAGCATTTAGGAATAGGTCCAGCCGCTAAACATATCAAGGAAATACATCTTTGTTTTTCCCTTATTTATCTTGAAATCCTATGCAATATCACATGGAATTTAATTGGCACAAAAATTTTCTGGATAATTCTTTGAAAACCTTACTTTTTCCCTTGCCCTTTTGTGCAAAGGATTACTCACAGAAAAATTCTTGTTTCAATGAAAATAGTCACGTCTTAGTGCTGTACAATAGAAAAAAGGCATTTTCAGTCTGATCACTTGCCATGAAATATTAATACACATGAAGTGTTTATTGGCATTTATATGCTTTTAGAAATCTTGGCTTCTTTTAGCAGAGCTTCTTGTTTCCTTTTTCTTGAAGGAAAATAGTAATACTTGTAGTTCAAAGAGTACTCATTAACAACTCTAGCCATCAGTAGCAGCAATAAGTTACAAGAAACTGAAACCAAGAAATCCATTGTCACAATGCTTAAAAGTGCTTTGGATGAAATCACCCATGTAATTAAGTCTTGAATGCCATATATGCCTCAAAAACTCTTCATGGTTTTGTGATGAAAACATATCTGAGCAGGTCCTTGAGCTGTTGCTACTTCACTTATTTGTCATATATGGCTGATGTTATTGCAATGTCTACACAACTGAGGGTGTGCAAAACCACCTTTAGAACATAAGGATGATTTTACTTTTTTTCCTTTTCCTTTTTTGTTTTTCTTTTTTTTTTCTTTTTTCTTTTTTCCCTGCATCTTACGAAAATTATGGACATTAGAGACAAAATGGTTGGAGGAAGAAGAAAAGGTTTTTTGAGAAATAAATAACTTCAAGCAGCAAAGTAACAATTGTTACTGCTGATGCCACAAACCTCATCACTGGGGAATGGCTGTGTCATGTGGCATTGCATGTGCAAGTGAGTACTGGGACATGGAATGACTCCAGGATGTTTAACAGGGTCAGGTGCAGCTTGGGGGAGTAACAGGTGACAGCTGAGTTGGCTGATGGAAAATGGTAATTTCATGGATCAGATCAACTCAAACCGTGCTACACTACCCATTGATTGAGACCTACTGGAGAAGAGAAACCCTGTGCTGTACCAAGGTGCAAAGCACTTCGCCTAAGGATCTCCTTTTCTGAGAAAAAGATCATAAATTCTTATTCTGACATTTAAAGAATGAGTTACTGTTCCCTCACTGATCTAACAACAGAGAATTTTATTTTCTCTCTTTAATACAAATGTCATGTTAGTCATTGGACTCATATTTGTGAAGGGGGAAAATTTCTCACTGAAAAACAAAAAGTTGAATATAAAATTTGAGGCTTCTGACTAGCATTTTTCCTTTTGAATTTGGTCAGTCCTCTGCCAGTGAAGCCCCATAGTAGGGTTACAAAAATAATATATACTTATGTTATATATTTATACATGCCCAAACAAACATTTTTTTATTTTAATACTTTTGGTTTACTTCATATTGCATAAACATGTCATTGTTAATTGTCTTATGGAGTACTATCCATGGTATCTGGCACTTCCAGCCTTTTATGGGTGGTCTGTCTGTTTCTGCTCATCACTATTGCAAAACAACAGTCCTTTGTAACTGAGTTTAAAAATCCATTGTTTTGGCAGATCATTCATTACATATTTCCAGATCACTTACAAAACTGAAAGCAATGCCATATAAAGATGCATTTTTTGCTATGTTAAAGACCTTTGCTGATATTTCAGGTATCTTATTCATCAGCATGAATGAAGGGACACAGGGCACCCTCAGCAGGCTTTCTGACTGGAAAGAGTGGCTGGTATCCCAGAGTGTGTGCTGCCAGTCAGTGAGATGGGAACAGGCTGGAGAGCTGGCCAGAGAGGAACAAAGTGAACAAAGTGTAGGGTGCTGCATCTGGAGAGGAACAACTCCCTGCACCACTACAGGGTGGGGTAGAGGTACAAAGCAGCTCCGTGGAGAAGGACCTGGGGGTCCGTGCAGACAACCTGGAGGTCTTTGCAATTCTAGGAATAGAATTGCCAGGAGGTTGAGGGAGGTGACCTGTCCCTCTGCTCTTCCCTGGTGAAGCCACAGCTGGAGTGCTGTACTCCTCATTTCCGTATTCCTCAATTCTAGGAAGACAAGGAACTGTTGGAGGGGATCCAGTGAAAGACTACGAAAATGATGAGGCAACAGGAGCTTCTCTCTTAGGATAAAAGGCTGAGGAAATTGGACCTATTTAGCCTGGAGAGAGGATCTTATCAATGTTTAGAAATATCTTAAGGGTGGGTGTCAAGAGGATGTGGCCGGCAACGTCCATCTTTCCAGTGATTTCCAGTGATGGGACAAGGGGAAACAGGCACAAACCTAACACAGGAAGCTCAATCTGAGTATGAGGAAGAGCTTCTTTGCTTTGGAGCTACAGAGTGCTGGAATAGGCTGCACTGATAGTTTTAGAGTCCACTTCTCTGAAAACATTCACAACCTGTCTGGGCACAAGTGCTGGACACATACTTTAGCAGAGGGGTTGGACTAGATCATCTCCAGAGGTCCCTTCCAACCCCAGCTGTTCTGTGATTCTGTGTATATGCTAACATATTTTTCCTGTCATAACATATTCATATTCTTGGGGTTTACATTCATATTAAACATAGATTGAGACCTAGTAAGGTGATAATTATGTAAAGTTGTTAGAAAACCACTTTTTAAAACAAGTGAGGCTTTGTTTTGGTTTGTCTTGGCTTGGTTTTCTGAAGAAGCAGGTTTTTCCTTATCTTTGTCTTTAAAGCATGCAACAGCATAGATCAGAATTTTCCTTCAGAAAGCCTCTGATCAGTTCTCATCAAGGAAATACCTTTCCCATAAACAGGAGTCCAAATACATTCATTAGGCTGGTAAAAATTCACTGTGGATTAGTGAGCAGCGTTAGTACCTTTGTAATGAGTATTTTCTACATCTATGCTCAAGTTTTTCACGAAATGTAAACAAGAACAAGTGTTGGTCAATAGTGTCCTCCAGGATATGTATCTACAACATTGACCAAACAGTCTTTTATCTCAAGGAAGTTACTGATTCCTTAAATAACTTCTAAGATTTTCTTGAACAATTTTGGAAAAGTTGGGGGTTTTTGCTATTGAAAGTTGCTAAAAATGAGGATTGTTTGCTACATTAAATTCATTCTTTGTCCTGAGCATAACTTTAATCTGTGAAACCCCATTTGGATATATACTATGCTATGCTCAGACACTCTAGTTGATACTCTAGTTTTCCATTTTTTGTACTGAGATAAGAGATGTCATTTTTCTGACATGTCATAATAATTTGCATAAAAATAGTATTTCCAACTCTGAACATAGCCTATAACTCCTCTTCCCATAAATTAAATTTGAATATTTCCGTATTTTCAGAAATATTTTTTTTTCTGTTTTCATATTTTGCTTTTTAACTGTGAAAATGTATTGCTTCTTCATAGTCATTTACCAATTTGGTTTACAATTGAATCTTTATTGCCAGTTTTCCTTATTTTTCCCTGCCTTCTACAGATAATACTTGTATTTTCCAATCTGTATTTCATATTAAAAAAAGAACACATATCAAAACATTATATACTCTCAAGAGATTATTCAGAAATGTCTGACAATACAATATGATAGTTGATGGCCTAAATTGACATAGCATGTGCCTCCTCTCTCTTATTGACCAGATGCTTGGTGTTGATACTCTTGTTTAATGTGAGTTAGGCATCTCCAGTGCTGACTAACACAAATAAAAGAAGGATTAAATTTAAAAAAAATTAAAAATTAAAAAAAATTGAAAGGAATCTCATCTTTCAGCATTATGCAGCAAATCCCTTTTCATTTACTTTGTTACCACTCATAAGTGTAAGCAACAAAATTTGAAATAATGAGCTAGCAGGCGGTGTTAGACTGTCAGACAGTGCCTGAGAGGCTCTGGTCTTTTCAGATAGAGCAATTTTGTTAGATATAGTTTCTATGAGAATGAAGAGTGAGAGTCTGCCAGATAGTCTCAGACAGTCTCTAGCCAGCCCTACACCATCAAGAACATCACTCAGTTAAACGCAGGGGGAGAAAGCAGCCACTGAGACACAGAGCAGAAAACACAGGAGCCATGCTGCAAATCTCAGTGAAAGGTTTTAGTGCTCACTGCTTACATTAATTATAAATGAGTGAACACCACAAAGTTCTTGTCCTTTTAGTAAAACACAAAATGTTTCATTAAAGTTAATAACTCGTCCAACCCTAAAGCAATTTGAAAATATAACAGTGCCTAACATTTTTTAATTTTCACTGTGACAATATTTCTTAAAAACCATGATATCTGAAATGTCTAGAAATGCCGTCTCTGATGCAGGTATGCTCAATAAATCACCTGAACTTACACATACTATTATTATGAACTATAATATGTAAGATACTATAGAAAGTCTCTAAAAATCTTTCTACCCCTAACACTATTATTATGCATTATTATTGTATCATCATAAATCACCAAGCCAACTGAAATGGATGTCATGGGCATAAAATGATAAATTTTAAAATCTAGTCCCAGAGTAAACTGTTTATGTTTACCTCAGTAATATATTATGCTCAAAATTACTACATTAATCCTTCAAACTAATTTTTTTACTGAATATGTTTCTTCATTTATAGTCTATAACAATTTAACAATGTCAAACCAATACAAAATTCCAGAGATAATATTACCTTATTTTGGTTTATATTTTATTATGCTTTCTGCCTCCCTCCTTCCCCACCTTCTTCCATGCTTTGATTCTCTATAAATAAAATCTGTGGCATATGTCCCATTATTTATCATTTTGTGACAATAAAGAATTCATATTTGAGTGGGTATATCCTGAAGATAACTAGAGTTTATACTATAGTTGTTCACTCTTTGCCTACTTTTCTTGTTTTTAAGTTTCTGAACTTGAAGTATTAGTATATCTTAGAGAAAAATATTTATGGAAGTGTCCTTTCTCCCTCCCTCTCTCTCTTCCCCTCCTAATGGACAAAGATGGGGGGTTTACAGAGCCTAATTGTGAGTGCATCTTCAGGAAGGTTGTCATTTAGGCTCTCCATATAAATAACAGAAGAGTCTCTCTCCTGAGAACAGCTTGAAGTGAGTTATCAAGTGCCTTGAATCATGTCTGGGGAAGTCTATACCAAAATACTGAGATAAACAAAAGTGGAATAAACTGTTATAAAGTAAACTCTGAGAAATGGGTTGACATAATTAAAAGTGGGTAAACTAGAGGTAGTGAACTAGATTACTCTAGATATTTCTGAAAAAGGCCCTTACTGCATAGAGAAATTAATAATATCTAGTTTAAACAAGAAAGAAGAAACTAACCTTTAAACTTAGACATCTAAATCTCTTTTTAGGGGTTATCTTTACTGCCTCTTAGTGAGAGAATCAGGCAAAATAGCATTCCATTCTCTCCATTACTCTAAATGAAAGTGGCAGAAACATTATGTTGTTAAAAGATTAAGAAAGATGGAGTAAAATGCAAGAAATAAACCTTTGCTGGGGAAATTGTGAAGCTTCAATACTATTTAGAGCATTTAGATAGCATTCATTGTGAGATATGGCAACTCATTGACATTTTCATAAGTGTTGTTTATCTGTTGTTGTTGGGTTGGCGCTTTTTTTTTCTCTCCAATCCCCACAAAATGAGAAACTTCCTTGCATCCTTAAAAAATCTGAAGTGATAACCTGCATAACAATTCAGTCAGTTTTAAGTAAATAGGAAATTGCAGCGCTAGGGTGTTGATAAGACCACTTGGGACAGAAATGTCACTGTCTAATACTAAGTGTTAAATTAATATTAAAATAATTTAAATTAATTTTAACACATAATAATTAACAGATTTATTTATAAATTCTCAGAGGTCTTCAGTACTTGGGGATTAAGGATTGCAAATCAACAGTGGAATGAAAGCATCGACTTCAAATTGCTGCAATTTTTAGAGTTGTTTTTGTTATAGGAGCACAGACAGCCACTCTGTGTTGTTTGTGCAGTAAGGAAAAGGATGTGAGCAAGGGCATGCTTGAGGAGGAGAATAGATTTCTGTTGCAAAACTCTTCATTTGGCACTGCTGTATATTACAGGGTCTGGAGAGCTGCTCCTACTCACTTCAAGGTTTGCAGCTGTGAACACAGACAATACAGAGTAAAGAAGTTTTATGCTGTGCATTGAGGGATTTTTATTCCCTCTCTCACAGTTTGTGTTCTGGCAGTGCAGATAAGCCTTCATTAGGGGTTAGGGTGCCATTTACCTTGGCATTGTACATGCTCAAAGGAAATATATTCCTTTTCCCAAAGAGTTAATTTAAACATTGGCAACCTTTAAGATACGTTTGTTCATGCCTAAACCAGGTTTGCAAATGGATACTTTATTCACATCAGATACAGCTGGGGAGCTAGCTCTGTTGTGTATATTTGGGATTCAGGTGGCTACTTATTGTTCAGCTATTTACTGCTTCTATTTACATATATCTGTCATTATTTACCAAGGTGTTATATCCTACCCTTTTTTCTTTTTTTTTTTAAACACATAATTTTATTTGTCGGACAATTCTTCTTTCTGTGAATGCCTTTCCTGTTTCCCAATGTTCATAATATAAGTAAAATACTTAATTGTGTACAAACATTCATTTTGTATTGACTTCCAAACTTTCTAACATAGCTAGTCAACTAATTTTCCCTGTTCTATTCCCAAATGAAGACCGACTATTATAATTTTTAAAATACAGGAACCAAGGAAAAGTAATGAATAGCAAATTATATACATAAACTACGACAAGGCTTTCAGAATTACTTCCACCTATATGAATCTTTACTGTATCTGTCAATAGAACAGAAGACCACTGGTTATCTAGACTCTATGTATTATTTCAAGTCCCCAAAAGTACAAGACTTTCAGCTTCTAAATGTACAGCAAAAAATATAACATTAAAAGAAATTTTCAGAATCTGATACCTGCTTCTCACTACTGATATTACATTTTCTGATATGACCTACAAAAAAAACAAGTAGTACACTTCACTTTTCCATTTTTTGTACAAGTAGGGAGTTACTGTACTAGGATTATCACTGGTTTCACCCCCACACCCCAAACTCATAACTTAACTTTAAAAGAAAGCCTCTAAAAATGCAATTTAAACGTTTACCTCATGTTCGATTTTAAGCAGGAAACAAGTTTTGTGTCTTATTTATTTGTTGCCTTCAACTCATTATAGGGAATTAATATATCATTTACAATTGAATGTGTCATTCTGCAACACACTTTGGTTGGCTTCATCATTCTGTCTCTCTGATGAATATTCCATTATTATTTGATCTTTCTCCAGGGAATAAATCTTCCTGGTGATATGTAGGACTGCACAGCCACAATATTCTAAAAGGTACTAAACCAGTTTTAACAGTATCTTGTCATAGGTTTTTGAATGCTGCCATTTACATCTACTCCTGCCTGAAGTAATTGCTTGTTATTTAACAGTCCCTTGAGCCCACAAATAGAAATATTGGCTTACTGCTAAAAACTGACAGTTCTTCAAGCCTCTTCAAGGGATGAACATTTTTTCTTTCTTTCCTTCAAATTTTTTCTAATGTGCTGTACTTTCAGCTTTTTATGGTATGCTATATTTCAACTAAATTGTTTTTCCTCCTGCTTTTATTCCTTGTAACAGCTTTCCACGCCTAACCATTCTAGGTGGAAGACTGGTCATAATAACAGAATTTCCTTTACAATAAAAATTTCCAGGAAATAGAAAGTGCTGAGGTGAGGGCTTTTTTTTTTTTTTTTATATTTTATTAGAATTGTTCTTAATAACATGACAACAATTTTAGCAGTAAAACACAAGTCTCATTCTTCTAAGTCTGATATGCACACAAATTTAAAGGTATTCTTCCCCAAATAACTTAGGGAAAAAAAATCTGTGATACAGCACGATTTTCTTATAGTTTGGGACTTGCTAAAAACTAATTGCTGCATTTTGCTGTTTTTATCCTGTGAATGTCCAAAATTAAGGTCTGTTTTTTGATGTAATCTGTAGAGAAAAAAACCAGATAAATAAAAAAAAGAAAAGGTCAAGTATGTGGTCCTTTAAATAATATGATATCTTAGCCTCTGAACAATGAAATAGTTTATTTGCTTTCCCTTTTTAATTTTTCATCTAACTCATTGCTTTTTTACCTTATTCTAAACATAAGCGGCATTTTCACTGTCTCTTCTCATTGATTCTCATCTGTAATCACAATTCAATTATGAACAATCACCACTTCTTTTAGAGTCATAATACATTATGGTGAAACATCATGAGTGAAATACAATCTCTCTAGGTATTTGTCATTGACTTCAGTGTAGTAAATTTTCACCCTCTGGCAGAACAACCTGTAGTTTTACAAGCTGGCTACTTTTACAGGCAGTGTGTTTGTATGCAAAAAGTATCTTGAAAAAATATTTTCTGGAAACTGGAGGTTCTCTTCATGTTGAACCCAACACGGAATGACAGAGCAGAAGTGGTGTGAGCCAGATATATATAAAGAAATTACTTCGTTTCTGTGTGAAAACAATTGTGTGTATAGCAGTTTGCTACAGAGGCAGTATTTACACCTGACAGCTGTTGAAGTTATTTGAGATTCTGAAAATTCATGCCGAGAACTTCCAAAAGCTACTGTAGTTCCTAGAAAATTAAACTTCTCACTTGCAGTCCTGATGAAGGTCCATAAAGCTGTCTTCTTCACTCATAATGAGTTCTTTCTGAGTTAGAAATGAAGGTGTCTGAAATACTGAATAATATGTCAGTGTACTTGGTGCATTCATGAGCAATCCTAGACTTTCAAGAGATTCAGAAGAACACCAGGAATTAAGTAAAACAATAAGTGATGTGTTTAAAACTAATTTTAAATTTTAAAATAGTTGGAGTAAGATTGAAGCTCTAGTTCAAAAATAATAAATTCAACTATTTTGGTCAAAGAAATTATCATGGATGCTAAATATTATCTTTTAAAATGAATGTAATAATTCAAATTTGAAAAATTGTCATTAGAAAGACATTCTTTGACCTTCATATCCTCATTTTCCTTTTCACCTCCAAATTTGTGCTTGAATTATTTTATTTTTGTGTGCTTAGCATTTCTCTTACTTCATAGTAGGTAAAATCCAGCCTTAATCCCAGATGTTAGCTTAACTAGCTCATGAGCCTGTTTGATCCAAAGAATTTTTCTTCTATTAACTTCATCAAGTTCATTATCAATAGATTAAACAGAGGGAACTGAAAAAAAGCATTAGTATTACAACAGATACAGGAGGTACAGTAACTCCAGGATTCCTTTCCCTGTATTCGTCATAAGAGCTCCTAGAAAGTTGAAAGCCCAAAACTACAACCCAAATACATTTAATACCTTGCTATGTACCATTGCCACATCACTCTGAAATCCATTATCTAATCAATAACTCAGGAAACATAATGTTATATTCTATCTCTTTTCTCTCCCCTTAAGAAGGAATCAGAAACATGAGAAACACTTAGCTGCAATCGTCTTATTCAGTGCATATCCTAAGTTCAGCAGCACAAAAAGAGCACGTCATTCTGATGATCTTTCTGTTGTTCTCTCCACCTGGGTGGCATCAAATCCACTCCAAGGCCAAATGCTGGCCCTATTCTTCAAAGTCTTGAAAGAACTAGGCCACGACTCCTCATACCTGCTGCTCACTCTGCCCCAGTGTGGCAGCTGTAGTCTTAGTAACTGTGACAGATGGAGACCAGGGTTAAGATCTTGACAACTGCCTTTGTCTGCTTTACAGACAGAAAATTTCTTTTCATCAAAAATTAGAATAAGTTCTGGACCATGGCACCTTACAAGTAAAAGTGAAGATCCATTTCTTTTCATTTGCATAGATGCAGTCACCTCTGAGTGACCCAACAGTATTCCCTCAGAGAGTAAGACAAGGGAAAAACATGCTATGTTCAGATGATGTAAGCAGAGTGGTTAATTTCAGTCCTCTGACTGCTTTGTTATAAAAGACTGTTAGTGCTGAGATTCTGTTCTGATGGATTTAAACTATACGCAGAGATTAGATAAAATACCTTAGATAAACTGCTTATGCTTTCATTTAATTTTCATACCAAACATACTCCTGCAGCAAAACACATTCCACAGGGAAATTAGTTCATCAAGACAAAAAGCATGCTGTGGCCATTAGCTGTTTCCCAGTTTCATCTTTTCAATGCCTCTCAACCCATTAAGCTCCAGATCCACAGAGTTTCTTTACCACTCTTAGCTCCATTCTTTATTACAGATGACCTACAAGTTTCTGCATGTTCTTACCTAACTCTGTCACAGTATCTCGTACTGAGTTACACTCATTTTATAAAATATGTTTATATAAGCAAAAGTGAAAACAACTTCCTCCACCAATTTTACTTAGAATAGTATGAGATTTCCTTATACATACCTTGCTCTCTATGTTGTTTCTTTGTTTCATGTCAGTTCATCATTGTAAATATGGTTTAAGAAAGTCTACATTTCTGCAGCTTGTAAATTTTAGCTGTTTTCAGGAAAATCTTGAACCCACACAATTTTTTTCCCAACAGAATGAGCCACAAGTAATATAGGACTTCATCTGCTTTTTTTTTTTTTGTGTATGTGTGTTTAATATGTTTAAGTAACTTTTTAGCATGTCAGAAGTTAGAGGAATTTCCAAATTCATTATCAACAGTGTGTGAGCATAACATGGATCCTAGCAGGGAGGGGAAGAGGGGAGTCCTGTGTCTTTCTTGCATGTATATCAAGTCCTCTCATTTTAAGACTTAGTGAGTTTTTCTCAAGCCCTGTGACTGTTCATTTATTCACAGCAAATAAATTACTTCTTTCTTCGTGGGAATTGCAATTTAAGCAGACAGTACATTGACTTGGTTTTCAGTTGCTTTCACTACTTTTACATGACATAATCTGTCATCAAAAATATATTTACATTTGTTATATCATCAGCTGCCAGGTTTCCTCTATACTCTTTTGCATGTGAGAAGGACTGGGGGTACCTACCTCAGCTTAATTAACTCCACCTGGCTTGAGACGCTCCCTTTCAACAATCTGCCTCAATGCCATTATACAGGCACAGCAGGAGAAAGCCACAAATCTAGTGAAATTAAATCACTCTCCATAGAAACATCTTGAACAATAGCATGAGAACATGGAGCCAACCAATCCTGTTCAGGCACATGGAAGCTGCAACAAAGACAAGTGTATGGCAGCGGCAGCAGCAGAAACTAATACAAAAAAAAGAAAAACATATTAGCTTCAAAATGGAATTTATTCTCTAGCAAAAGATTTCATGATTATTTCAACCCAAGTCTCTATTCCCTCCCAAGCAGTTGCAAGAAAGTCATCCCCAGCTCTTGAAGAGAAAAAAAATTGGGAAGTGACTCACCTTTTGCAAATGATACATGCCTTGGGTGTGATCCAGGCCAATGTCAAACACCACTGAAGGGCTACACTGTCCGTAAGAGGGCTCAGAATGTCAGGGTCAAATCTCTACTCTTACTGAATCAATGCCATTTTTTGCATTGCTTTCAGTGGTTCAAGAGTGAAGAAGAGCAAACATAGATGATATTTTTCTGGTTTCACAAAGAGAGGAAGAGGCCTTATCCTTCTAAGAGGAGAATGTTACTGTGAGTTGCAAAACAAATATACTTACAGGGAAAAAAAAAAAAAGAGTATGTCCCAGTATTCTGTCATTTCTAAAAATAGTTTTCATGAATCTAATTGCAGAATAAAAGAAGAAAACATTTTCAAAATGAATGACCAAACCTGAAGTCTTCTCTTTGAAATAAGTATATAAACTTCCAGGTTCCAAATCTACATTTCCTGAAGCTACAGTGAAGCTGTTTAACATCTATACACACACACATGCACACACACAGAGACACACACACACACATACAAAAAAAAAAAAGGAAAAAAAGGAAGATTTTGGCCAGTAAGACACATTAAAGGCCAAATTCTGCCAGACTTCCTCACAGTAATGCCCGCAGTAAGTAGGGCATTACTGTTCCAGTAATCCTATTGATCTCACTAGGACAACTTCAGACTAAAAAACTGGTCAATACAAGCAGGTTGGTAGATTTTGCCTCTTAATTATCGTCTTCCTTACATTCTATCTCTACAGGTCAGTACTGTCCCTTGACAAATGTTTGAGGTAATAATTTGTAAAATTTTACTTTGCTAAGTTCTCAGAGCAGTACATACTGTGAACTTTAATTTGCAGCATATATTTCTAATTGCAAAATCATATTAATTTGGAAGTTGTCCATTAATATGAAAAATGCTATTTTATGTCTTTGTAGTCTTCATGCCAGCAGAATCCTGAAAGGCAAAAGCATGAGAGACTCATGTTTTTCACAAGATACCTACAAGCAATTTATACTTTATAGTCCAGGGGTTTTTTTTATTCTTTTATCAATTTTTTTAGTAATATTTTATAATGAAATATATGCTTGTGTATTTTTTCTAAATAGTCTTGATTTTGGAGTGACATTTTATCCCTTGAGGGAAAATCACAAATTTCTCTCATGAATACTCACAGCTACAAATATACCATCAACCAAAAGCTCATATCTATAATGTAGAAATTGAGAGATAGTGAATGTTGGGCTCAATAAATTTTAATTTTTCAATGTTTATGAAAAGCAGACACAGTAAATGAGTAAACAGCTGAAGAAAAGCCTGCTTTAAATGAAGAAAAGGAAAACACATCAGCTTTAATTCAGCTCGGGTAAGAGTTCTCAGAATCAAAGTGGTACAGGATCACAAGAAAAATTTGTGTATTTCCAGGCTGCATGCATATAAAGATGTTGCTCTGACATCAATGAATTAATTTATAACAGAATTTTTATCAAGAAGTTTAACAGAATTTTGTAAGTTAATGTAGAGCAAATTGCATGAGCATTCTCCAGCTATTACCACTGTAATGAAGGAAGGGGTTTTCCAAATACATGTATGTTAAATCTGGTTTTAATGTCTGTTATGATTTGTTGTTGTGTATTGCCTAAGGCCTATCTCTTCTGCACAGTTTCTTTTGCCTCAGTGTTCTTTTGCTAATGTCAAATCATTTAAGAAAACACTGAAACACGTGTAATGTACCTACATGAATAAATTGAATATTGAATGGTTCAATGCCCTGACCTTTGGGATTACAATACAGGACAACGAGCACACTTTGCTAAACATGGAGGTGAGTGGGTGTGCATATCCTGAGTGAAGTACTTCAGAAGGGAGAAGCAAAGTCAAGTTAGAACAAATACTCTAGTCCCTGAAGGCCTGTTGCTGAAATCAAATTATAGGCTTGGACTATCACAATTTATTCCTCAAAAAAAGTCACGCTGCACAAGAATATATCATCCACTTGGATAAACAAAGAGCCAAGTGTTAAGCAGTGAAGTGTCAATCAGGCTAAGTGGGTTTCTCAGATGCACACACATGCAGTCTGCACACAGACTACATGCACTATCTCACCCTTGGGATCCTATTGCACAACTCATATCTGCCTTAAAGTGAAAACTTGCCAGTAAATTAGTTTTCAAGAACCACTAATGCTGTAAGACCCCCCTTTCCTTTTACAAGCAATTGTCTGACTACACTAGAAACCCTAACTCTTCTTATCAGGACATAGTGTTATTTTTGAATGTGCCAAATCTGCCTTCAGAAGAAGATTGCAAACTTTTAGAACCCTAAAAAACCATAGATTGAACTAATTCTTCATAAAGAAGAAAAAAAATAGATTGGACTTGTCCAGTAGGAGTCATTGTCACCATCTTTACTTGTGATATAGTTCCATAAAGTTATATTAGTTGAAGACCTATAAATGCTGTGCTTTAAATCATACAGTATTTGTTACGTCACACAAAATTGTTTTCATGGATTTCAGTCACACCACACAGTACAATGCATCTCTCTTTTATCTGTTTGAAGAAAGAATTCTTTATGCTTTTCTACGTTCTACAGATTTTCATGCTTTCTGAAGAACAAATTATGACAAGTCAGTTAGTGTGCTTACTACCCTGAACATGAGGAAAATGTACTTCAGACTATATTTCCATATTTCCATAACTAAAATCATAAAATTATGGAATTATAGAATGGTTTGGGTTGTAAGGGAACATTATCTAGTTCCAGCTCCTCTTCCTTGGGCAGGGACATCTTCTGCGAGACCATGCTCAATGCCCCATCCAACATGTTCTGTTCCTGTAAGCTCCCTCAGGTGAAGGAACCTTGTTATAAGGTCTCCAGCAAAGCCTTTGCTTCTCCATGTTGAACAACTCCAACTCTCTCAGCCTATTCTAATAGGAGAAGTGCTTCATCACTCTCCTCTAAACTCACTCCAACAAGTCCACATCGGTCTTGTGTTGATGTCCCCAGAGCAGTAATCAGATGGGGTCTCATGAGTGGCACAAAAAGGCACAGGATCCCTTTCCTTGCCCGTCTGGCCATGCTACTTTTGATGCAGTCCAGGACACGTTTGTCTTTCTGGCCTGCAAGTGCACATTGCTGTCTGATGTTGACCAAATCCTCTAAGTTCCCAAATTCCCTCTCTTCAGAGGGAAGAAAAAATAATTTTCTCTCCAGCCTGTATTAGTGCTTGGTATTTCTCTCTTTGGCTCTTTGGCTGAATCAAGACACAGTGATGACAATTTTATGATTCATTCTGCTTGCTTATTCACCATTCTCTGCTCTTAGTCATGCTTTGCACCCTTGTGTTCAGCTATTTTGCCACAATGTATTTGTCCATGTGATAACAATCCATACTTCTTTTAGTATGGAAAGAAGCTATTGGTCACTGGTGATTATGAACAAATATGCAGCAGTAAGAAAGTTAATGAAGATGGGGAAGTAGCAACACAGATATCATGCATAAAATATTTCCACCTTTATTTTTATTTCTAACCAGGTACTTCAGAATTATGTTCTGCATCTTCTTTCAGCTGCAACATTAGGTTAATCCAAGCTGTCTGTAAAAGCAAAATAATGTTTTCAATATTTTTTATGTTAAACACAGAAGACACAGACATACTACATGGCATGAAGTACTCTGAGAGAGTACTGAGACATATAGGGCTGTCCTGCAGTAGTCACAAGTCTGGTAAGTGCTGGGCAATGTCATTCACTTTTATGTCTTCTCTACAGACTTCTTTCATTTTCAAAAGGAATTTGTGCAGAATTGTGCAGGAATTTGTGCAGTCACCTTACACAGCAGACCTGAAACATTATTATGTGAGTTGGTCATTCTATTTCTTCTTTCTGTGTGTGATTTCCTGCTGTTCTGTGCATCTGGGCCCTGTCAGGGTGGAGGGATTGTAAGGCGTTATCCTGAGACCCTACCATAAATAACAGGATGTCTTTGATTCTGATGGCCACCTTTAAATTCTCTCTAAGACCTCTCACCAGGAAAAGGTTTCAAACTAATGTAGCTTTTCCTCACTCAGAGATGCGAAACAAATTTTAGTCCTAAGAAAGCAATGGAAGAGATGGACATGGAAAACAACATAATGTGCAACTACCCTTTACTAGGTACTAAAGTGCCTCTCTTTACCCCCAACTCTTCTCCTAGAACTCAGTCAAAGAGCAAGGATTTTGTAAGAAATATAACGCACAGTATTATTTAATCATTGGCCAAGATATTTAATACCTAATAAATATGTCAGGAAATATTTTAATTTCCTGACACATAGCTAACCTTCTAGTTTAGCAATAACAATAGACCAACAAAAGCAGACATTGGTGAGAAAATCTCCAGCACAAACAGTATTAGGAAAGATGATTTTAATCTTACTTTACTAAGGCTCCAATTCAAGCAAGAAATATAGGAAAATAACAATAAAAATTAATGTATGGTGTTAAGAAATGTTTATATTAGAGTTTCTAAACATATACTAACATTAAAGTTTCAGATAATATTATTTTTTAAATCCCACATGATTATTAGCATCCTACTTATTGGAGGTTTCACCATTATATGATTGATCTTTATGATTTTTCAGATACTGCTTAAATCTCAGTGTGTTTTTCATAATAATTTTTACATCATACTACAGAACTCCCCACCCTGCAACTGACCTGAAATCCATCTGTTCTGAAATCTTCGTTCTGAACAGTGTAAAATGGTGAGAGGACACTTCAAAAACCACAGATTATCCAATAATACATTTTTTCCCCTTTCTCCTCTACCAAACATACTGAAGACCAACAATGTGATCACAAGCATCCTCTGGGACCTAGTCTTGGCAATCGAGTTTCGAGTTACCAGAAAACAGCAATTCCATTTTATAAAATACTGATAAGTGTAATGACGACAGCAGCAAAGACAGCAACAGTATTAATAAAGATGATGGCAGTTAGTGTATTTCAAGTACTAATAGATCACAGTTAGGTGGCTTTAAAAAATACATGGGGGAAGTTAGACTAGCCCTTTCTCATTTAGAGTAGAGTCTTTAGCATTATTTTTCTTCATACAGAAGAAACAAATATTTTTATCTTCTGTATATCTGTAAAGTATCTGAGTGTTTTTTTCCACCATAGTATTTATGATCCATCAACCAATCAACAATAAAAAGCAATTCCTGTAGCATTTAATGTTCCCTAATCTCTCACATACTCATTCCAGTCAAGTCTGCTGTCTCCTGTGGTGTAGGGAACCACCTCATATGGTATCAGAAAGCAACAGCCAATTAGCACTGAAGATCATCCATGTCACAACAGTATCTGGAAACCATTTTGGCCAACAGCTTACAACTCTTCAGTCACCACTTTCCCCAAGCCATGGCTGAGACAAAGCAGTTGAGCCCAGAAAACTTGTTAAACCAGCAGCTAGCCTTTCAGACTGCAACTCCCATAGCTGTGTGTTGGCAGGAGTGGGCAGCGGATGGGGCAGAAATAAAGGAGACTGTTGGAATTAATAAGGTAGTGGGCACACTTCTAATTTTTCTCAAACTTCTTATACTTCTGGACTTCTTCATTATGATCAGTCAATGTATTAAATCCATGTATTAAAGAGAAAGTAGAAACCAGAAAACAGTTCTCCATCACAATAATTAGTATTTTCACACTTTGTTTTGTAATTTCTCCCACTACAACATTCTCGCAATGGGAGAAATTATACATATGCTATCATTGAAAACAAAAATAATTTACATTCTTAAGGAAATAATTTTTAATGGGTCACCATTTCCAATAAAAAAGATGCAATTCTTTACCAAATGAACTATGCATACTCCTACATGAGAGTAAGTTGTTCATTTTATGTAGACAACATATGGAAATAGAAAATTACTCTGAGGTTAACCACACATAAGACTCTCAAATAAACAATAATTCTGTTGTAACTTCAGATTTCTTTTCCTCCAAAGTTCTGCTTGCTTGAAGCCCCTGCTCTTATATCCCAGAGATAAAGTTTGAAATGCTGGTCTGGAAGGCTTCACAACTCCCATCAGTTTCATCAGAGCCAGAACTGATCTTGGTTCTGTAACATGGGATCATGCATTTGGCAAGTTTAAATAGCACATGGGTGACTGTTGCTCACATACTGGATATGCCCCAAAGTTCATTAATGTAAAAAAAGAGACTAATGTTGTTAACCTAAATGGGCTTTGGATCAGGCCTGAAAACGCACAATGCCTGAAATATTCTGTGAAGGATCTGTAAGGAATCAACACTGTTGCACCATGAATTTTGTTCAAAATATCTCAAATGTATTTATTTGCCTAAAAAAAAAAAAAAAAAAAAAAAACAAAGCCAGTTTTAGCAAGACCTTAAAAAACATTATTTGTATAATTGTTCTCTATGTCAACATTTTCTGTAAAGTAAGTGGAGTGACCAGTGTCAGCAAAGCAATGCATTAAAATCTATCTCTTACTGATTCAGACTGGGTTTTGCTACCCCTGGGGACTCTATTTGTGTCTGTCAAGAACATTTCAGCCTGACAGCTCCTGATTTTCAACAGGGAGGGGAAAAGGCAGAACTAATGGATGTGAATGAGCTTAAAAGCTAGTGAACTTATCAATCACAGAAAACAACTGTATTTTGGGAAGGAAATAGAGGTACTTTGGCAAAAAAAAGTCAATAGGTGTTTTTTTCAGACACTGATAACAATAATCATGTTTTGGTCAGACTATTTTTGGTCTCATAGCACTTTTGTCAGCATTGATTATCACATAAAATTTTTCATGCACTGCATGAAACACTTCAGCATTATAAGCAGGTCAAATTCAGAGGTCCCAGTTAAGTTTTAACTATGATAAAATGTTTTTTTCATTCAATAGGAGCTTGTTTCAATAACAACTGAACAAAATTGAATGAAGCCTTGGGATCTGAACCAAAGAATCCAATTATATTTACACAGTTTTTGCACAGCTAGTCTATTATTGTTGAGCTGGGTGAGTGCTCATGAATGTGTTTAAAGGGTTGTGTATCTTGCATCAGAAGGAATCAAATATCATATTGCTTTTCCTAAGTAATACTTTGCTCTTTCCACAAGACTTACATGAATGAAGTGAAAAGGAAAGTCTGATCTACTGATATAATAGTTATTACTCAAGTTATTTTTTCATATGGTACTTGCTCTTACTCAGACATTATAAACAAATATTGACAGAGATTAGAGTTATGATGGCTTAGAGAATGAGATGAATTCTTTTTAAAAAATGACCCTAATCGTGCCTAATATAGTAAGAACTTTCTCAAACCAGACTTCAGACAAAACATTTTATGATTCAGAAAAAGACCAAAAAATCTAAAAAGTAGGATTCATAAATGCCAACCTTTTAAAGCTATAATTAGTTTAATTGCCAAACAAAATAATTTTGAACTATAAAACTTGATACTTTCAATAAAAATGTCAAAATAAGGCATTCTGACAATTTTCCAAGCTTATGTCCCAAATGTGTAGAATTGACAGAAATAATGAAAAAAAGGTTCCATTGTCAGTGGAAAATATACAATGAAAAATTTCAAACTCCCTAATATTCAATGATATATTACCTCTACATGCTATAAAACTCAGTTGGTGAAATTCTTTATCTGCATTTTAAGGCTTGATTGTTATCAAGCGGAGGCACTTGCCAGAAACTTCTGAGGGAAATCTAACTGCTCAGTGAGAGGCTTGCAATTTCTTCTCGCTTTAGAGCTGGCACATTCAGTGCAAGTTTTTAAACCTGAGCATTAAGGTAGCCAATTAATTATTTAGCAGGTATTTGTCAGTAGATTATGTTTATTGACATTTACAAAACTTTTTTTTACCTCAGCTAAAATAGGCTTGCTTTATCCCATTTTCAGAAAGCAACACAGCCTTATTTCCCTGTCTGCGTTCCCTGGACTACACTCTTTCCATAGGCCCTCAGGCTGAAGTGTGTTTTACAAAGCAGAGTCCTGATTTATGGCCCTCTCCCACTATTTTTTGCCTGTGGCTGTCATAACTTAGATAGTGCTTTGAAGTGGATCATTTGCTACTGGCTTATTAGCTCATCTATTTTCTTTTTCTGTGTACACATTCCTTATGACTACCTTCAGCGTTGTAGATACTATGCTAGCTTGTTCTTAACAATTCTTTAATTACAGCCCACATCCAGCTCCAGAGAAGGGCTTTCCAGGTGAGTTAATATTCACATGAATGCAGAAGCAGGCAGCTGAGCCCGCCTCAGTGATTACTGGAGAAAGTGAACATTTTCATCACTAGAAACGAGTGAGTTCCTGGTTGCTGCAACTGAGAGCGGTCAGTCACTGATGGGAGACACAGGGGAAGGCAGACATCAGGGTTGCAAACTCACAACTGGGAAGGAAAAGACAAACTGGGTTTGCACAGATCTGCCCTGAATAGTGTGTGCGTCTTTTTGTTTCCTTATCCTGCTATAAACTTCTAATCTCTCTTAAAATCTTCCTGCGGGGTGGCAAGTGAAAGGCTGAGGCCCCAGATTCACAGCATGGCCATAATGACCTTGCTCTTGAATGATATATCTTTGAAGCTCAAGTTGACTACATCCAACTGCTTTTCTCACCAACAGTCCCCTGTTTCTGAATCCTACCTCTTAAAGTCCTGATATGTTCAGAGAAACCCAAAGTGCTGTGCATGCTATTGCTGTACTCTGCTGGTTTCTTTATATTCCCTCAGGGCAATCTAAAATGCCACCCCCCTCAATGAAAAGTCAGTACTTTAAGTAAGCTGTGTAACAGATGAACAATTGGGAAGTAAGTCAGAAGAATGGGGGAAAAGAAAAAGTATGAGTTTAAGTTTTCAGGGGTAAAAAAAGAGATAAATAAATAGCATAGAATTGTTTCTGTTCTTATACTGGAAATGTTTCCTGTTACACAATGAACTTATAATCTTTCAACTTCTACTCTCTACAAATCCTAAGTTTTTCCTTTTTTCCCCCCACCATTTCATAAACAACACCTATTTTTCTCTTCTTCAGAACACTACTCGATGTGAAGTCAAGCTTCTTTTTTTCTGTCCTTGTTTTCAGTCAAACCCTCCAAGGGTAGATGCAAGCTGTTTCACTCCTGCTGAATGGATGCTTCAGAGCGAGAGTAGTCCCACTGAGACTAAGTGAGATGTCACACTGGGGACAAAAAATGGGGAGACAGACAGACACACATACACATGCATTCACACACACATTCATATGGATCTCTACGTTAAGTGAGAGCAGTCCCATACATTTCAGAACATGTGAAATGTACAGAAATACATTTCCCTGCCCAGAAATCACTGAGCACATTTTGCTGTCCAAAAGGACTGAAATGTCAGTTTTCTTATCAAATAAGCAAGGTTTTGTGGTGAAAGGCTTACTGTTCCTGTTATCTGTGGGTTATTGGTCAGTTAGTGATAGCAGGCCATGTCCAGAAAACACCTGGCAAATGTTACTGTCAGGATTTTCAGTGGACCCTCAGGCTTATTATTGACCTTTACTGTTGAACTCATTAATCTAAATGTGTCCCACAGACAGCACTACAAACATTACAAGCTGAGGTTCAGATTAAGGAAAATATTAGTCACTTTCACTTATTTATGAGATCAAATTGAAGTATACACTAATTAATAGCCACTATAAGGTAATTTTGACTAGCCTTTGCTTTTAGGCCTGAGTCTTATCATTTTTCCCACCATAAGGTGAAATTTATATTCATTTAAAGTTTCTTAAAACCAATAAACAAGACTTCCTGGCTGCTAGACACAACATTAAGAGGTTGTGGACTATTTTTGCCTCCATCATTTTAAGGCCACATTAACCAGTTACTGTGCCCAAACAAAAATACAAAGCCAAGAATGTATATTGAGAAAGGTCCAAAATTCCAGATTAATCAAGAAGGTCCTAAGAGAGTCTGTTTGAAAGTGTGTGGCCTAAATCTACTTACCATAGAGATATTTTCAATTTGTTTCCCTCTTCTTTAAACACATTTTTTTCTGTTTTATTAAATTTTTATTGTTTCATAACTACTAGATTTCTATTCTATTGGTTTCTCCTTCCTTGAAAGGGTCATTATTTTGCAAAGAATTTTAAATTTGAATGGTACCTCTTGCTTATCAATGTTGAATAAGTTTTGATATAACATGAATGAATGAATGAATGAAAGTGTTAAGTTTTGCAATTTAATGAGAGCTCCCTCATTAACACAGTAGCAATAACATCAAAACTAGAAAAGACAGATTTGTCACACTGCACCAGATTATATTCTGCATGGTATCTACAATTAAAATATACCACTGTGTATATATTTATTTATTTATTTATTTATATTCCACTCTGTTACCTACCATTCTCCTTACTGTTGTAGAGACTTTGTTTTAATAAGTTTCAACATCATGAAATTATATTCTCTACTTTGGGGTATTTGCAAAAAGCATTTTTCTCTCTTATTTAATGATAACATAGGACTTGAAAATCAAAATTATCTGAAAACTAGTTATATGTTTCTGAATTTATAACAAATGTAATTGTTTAATTAATTGAGATGTTTTCCCCGGATTATTATGGCTTTGTATTAAGTATTGTATGATAATAACATGATTTAAAACCAGGATATGGCATCCCCTACCTTAAAATATTTAAAAGAAACATTGTACATGTAAGAAAACAAAAGCATGTTCTCTAACAATGTGACTCTGCATTAGAGCTTTAATTCAGCTGTTCACAGCTACATCAAAAGCAGCTGGAAATAAAATGTATATATATAAATGTATATATAAATGTATAATATAGTTCAGGAGTTAGGAAGTAGAAGGGTGATTACTGAATTGAGACAAAGCAGGAGACCTTATTCCCCTTTTCCACATCTTTGTAACTGAGACCAAAGAAATTCAGCGTTAAGAGGGGTATGTATATGTACTTAATACTGAGTTTTTTAACTTAAAATACTGAAGTTACTTTACTGATAGCAAGTAAACTCAAAATGCATATATTTCCCTTAAAAATATGAACACATGAATACATGTATGAATGCATGCTTTGTGATGTTAATGTAATAGACAATAGTTATTTCCTGTGAATTTTAGCCCTTTAAAATCTGCATCTTTATAGCCTCCTGCAGGGACAATTGTGTAGCAGCTAACCAGGGAAAAAAAGCTATTATCAGATCGATGTTTTCTCAGTCATGGAGATTTTAAAACCACGCTCTTAAACTGCATGAAATTAAATCTGTCAAGATCAAGAAGTATTGCATGTGTTTTATGTTTTTGGAAACTGTAACAAAATCAAGCTGAAATGTCATTTAGTATTTCACCAGCTACTGACTTAGCATGCTACAGAAGTTGATGTTTTGCATTGTTTTATTTTAAATGAAGGATTTGGAGCAAAAAAGCAAAAGAGAGATACAGGAAAATCTATCTAGTTGCAAAAAAAAATTGGCCTTTTTTCTAATTGTGACATCCATGATCTCTACAGATAGTGATATGATGATATGAAGACGGGAAAAGAAGAATAAAAATGTCAGGAATCAATATTCCAAGTTGTAAATAAGTTTTGGCACAGTTAAATAAGAAAATCATGATGCTTGGAAATCACTCCACAGAATATGAATACCATGTGTTAAGTTACAGCATTAAATGCTAACAAAAACATGCAGCATTGCAAAATGATTCATAAATTCTTGGCTATATGATAATTATGTTGCTACCGTAAAAGATGACAGACTAACATCAACTTATGAAAAAAGCTATGTCAATGCAAAATTCTCCTTCATTTAGGGACATAGAATATTGAAAAAAAGGAAAAATAAAAGAACATTAAACATATCCCTTTTGGTCATATAGGCTTTTACAGCACTTTGATATCACAGTGTTTTTTGTGTCTTTCACTCCAGTGACTCAGAGATGACAATCACTCCTACGGCAGACTTGATAATCCTTTGCTCTCAGTGTTTTGAGCTCTTCACACTAAATCTTTACTTTAAGTGGCAAAGTCTCCATCTCTCCCCAGCTGGTGCTGCCAGTCATTCCCCAGACCCAAAGGCTCCCACTTTTTAATGTGCGTGCGCTCCACTTTTATCTATCACACAGAGACTACACCTGCAGAAACAATTATTGTAGACCACAGAACAGATTTGCAGAGCAGAGCAGCTGGTGCCAAGGACCTGATGACCACAGAGAGATAATATGGAGTGTTTTTACTTCAAATCAGTCCTCATCTGTCTCCAAGGGTCCAACTGCTCATCTGCAGACAAAATGTTCTAGGCGAGCTTCCCAACATGTATTTCCCCACTGTTTCACCTGCAGTGAATCCAATTCCAGCACCCTGAGACCACTCCATTACATGACTCCACCTAAGTGTGGAAAAGCAGAAGTCTTACTTCAAAAATGTACTTTTAAAGGAAGGTAAAATGTAAATGACACCTGAATCTAGGGAACACAGACATGTAATGTCTACATTTAAAATTGCCTTCTCTTTTTTTTTTCTTTTTTTTTTCTGAAAAGAAATTATGTCTTTTATAGAAGCATATGAATGCTTTCCCATTGA
This sequence comes from Irena cyanogastra, assembly GCA_013397155.1. Lineage (NCBI taxonomy): Eukaryota > Metazoa > Chordata > Aves > Passeriformes > Irenidae > Irena > Irena cyanogastra. Next base: position 111,339 of record VWZV01007869.1, read on the forward strand.
TGCAGTAAATCCATGGGAGAGAATACTGGCTTTTCAACAATCCACCAATAGTTTTTTGGGGCTATTTGTTTAAAGTTGGTCCAAAAAGCTATCACCAGTTAACAACAAACCTTTTATTACAGATGTAAGCTTCAAAGCTTTTCCATGAAGCCAGTTGCTATTAAAGTATTTCCAGTAAAAGTACCCATTGATAGTCATTATTCAGTAAGTACAATATAAAATAGTTCCAGCTACTGCACTGAAAAAGTCTTAGCCTCAGTATTTCACATTCAAAAGAAATTTATCACCTTGTTGTTCTTGCCAGAAAGACTAATTAATATTAAATCTCTTGAATTTCACTTGATTCTGGCATCTGAGAGCCTAGTATGGTACCAGAGTTCTTTAAAATAAGTCAATAAGTACCTCTTGTGTAATACTGTATGCATTGCATTCTGTTACATTTATTATACAAATTGAAATGAATAACAATATGCAGTTTAACATCCCATGAATATTTTTTATCATTCTCCAACTGTAGTTAATATGCTAACCAACTTCACTGAAAGGCATACAGATGTGGAAAGAGTCTATCTAGGGACTTTAATTATCACCTTGTCAAATTCAAATTATTATCTTGCGAGTTCATTTCCATAAAGTATCCCCTTTACTGTTGGATGATTTAACGTGTCTGCTTTTTCTTATCTTATTTGTATCTATCCAGAGGCTTTAAACCTTTCAAAGTCGGCCAGCTCTTTGTCAGATCATGATGTTTACCGTAACTGATTTTGTCAAATACATTTTTGCAAACACTCAATTTTGCCAAAGATGGGCCTGTAAAATGTGAAGAAAAACTGGCACGCACCACCAATAATGTTACATAAATCAGACTAAGACTTCAACAATTTCTAAACAGGATTAGCTTACAGTGAAGAACCAAAGAGCCTGGGGAATGATTTACCTGACAAAATTCTGGAGAGAGTCATTCTTGGTTGGTAAATCATTTCACGTTTCAAGAAGCCTGGAGTAATTCCAGCTGTAAGAATTGGGTAGGCATTATTTTCTATGCTAGGCTGAATCACATGATAGGGCAAAAATATCGCATGAATATTAATGACAGGGTTTTTTTAACCTATTTAAAGGCAACAAAGGAGTGATGAAAATAAATGAAGACATAAGAAAAATGCCCTATTGTATAAGGCTTACATGCTGCAAAACATCCCAAAAGTTTAAACTGTTTTTTTACATTTTTGTAAAAGAGTGCAGGATAAATGTGTGTGTAATGTGCTGGATGTCTTTGTAAGTGTGGTGAGGCACTGGAAAAGGTTGTCCAGAGCTGTGGATGTCCCATTCCTGGAAGTGCTCAAGGCCAGGTTGGATGGGACTCAGAAACCTGGTCTAATGTCCCTGCCTATGGCAGGGGAGTTGGAAATCAGTGAGCTTTAAGGTCCCTTAAAACTCAAACCATTCTATGATTCTATAATTCTGTGATACAAACATAGAATTGATCAACTCCCCAAATTTCTGTTTAGAAAAAATAAAAAGCAAAAGTGCTGTATCGTGACATAAATCCAGTAGCCTGCATACAAAATTAACTAAATCTGGAAAGAGAAAATATGTTACATTTTTTAATTTTAAGTTTTTGAATTTCAGTTGTGTGAGAACACATGAGAATTTTATAATTAAACTAAGATGCATGTAAATTTTTAGTAATAGTAAAAAAGAAGAATGGTATTTTTGACAAAGTAAAAGTAATAAGATAAATGTGACTCTAAAAAAAACCCTGAAACAAGCCCAAACCAGAAAGAAAATGGCAACTAGTTAACTAGTTCTTTGTAAATACATCCATGTACAGTTTCAAAAAGAGACATGGATTGTTCCTGTTCAAAAGCCATACTACTCACTTGTTTTGATATAGTTTTTGTCTTCTTCCTTGCACTTGCAGTACACTGGAGAAAACTTTAGTATATTTAGCAGAATAACTTCCACTTCTAAATAGATACATAATATGGGATATATATTAGGGGTTATTATTAAGGATTACAATATTGGATAATACTGTTGTATATTATATGTATTAAGGATTACAATATTGGATAAATATTAGTGTAGAGGAAATTTGCAGGAAAAGGAGTAAAATAGGCACAGCTTTGGTGACTAGCAGAGGATGGAAAAATCATACTCAAGGCAAATTTGGCTTCTGTTTATTATTTATTAATCATGACTTCCTTTTTACTGTTTTTGGTTTTCATGGATTTAGTTTAGATTCTGAATTACTTTCACTGGGAATTTAGAGAGACTACTTATAGATGTACATGAAGAGTCAAAACGTGTGTGTTAAACGTGTTAAAACTGCTTCCAGTGCATCTGTGTAAACCAGAGGTGCAACTTAATCAGTTAGTTCTTGCATAAATTTCAGTAGAGTAGATCAAGAAATTGTATCAGGACAGTAATTATAATTTATCGTGTTTTTTAAGTAACAGATGATGATCCATGGTCCCCAAATTTTTTCTAATTATAATTAGTGAAAACAACAGTAAAAAAGGTTTGCATAGTTTTCAAAAAAATAGGCTCACTTCTTAGCAAAAAACTTTCATAAAGAGAGCAACGTTAAATAAGTGCTATAGACCAAAATGCAAGTAGGAAGAAAATCTGAAATGTGATTATGGCAATTGAATTTCAAACACCAGTGTGGATAAAACTACAGATTAGTATATAAGAAAGAAAACATAACTTGAAGTTAAATTATGATTTTTGACATTAATACATTGCTGAAATGATTTAAGTTTCAGAAGCACATAATTGAATAGGACTTGATGCTAGCTCACAACACTTGCCATCCACATCTCTCACTTCAGCACTAAAATAAAACTGAGGGACATTTTTCTCATGGTCCCAGTCCTCAGTGCTACCATCAAAGAACTCTCTTCTCTTACAGGGTAAGGGATGTCAGAACAATAATCTTCAGCAAAAGAATAGGTTGTCTTGCAGCCTGTAACCCCAGCCCAAAGTACAGATTGCAACAGGCTTTGCTGAAGACTTTGTAACGCAGAAATCCTCGCCAGTCACACGTGTTCATTTTGCAGTAATAGTTTCCCTGACATTTGACATAATGTAAAGGGTATAGAGTAGAGCATGCTAAGCAGTGGTTAAACACAGAAAATTGTCCTCAAAATATATACCATACTGAATGTCTGTGAACCAATACCATACTGAATGTCTGTGAACCAGTATCATAACTCCAATGCTGTGACCATGCTGTGATGAATACACCATAGAGGAAAATGCAGCTGTCCACATCACAAACCCTGACAGACAAATGAATGTCCAATCAAAGTAAATTTTTCACCCTTGACCTTAAGGTGAACACCTATTTAAAATCAGGATACTCATGAATGAAAGAGGAGGAATAGTTAGCACAGCCTGACAATGTGGTCACCTGATTATTTAATGCAGAATTCATGGGAAAATAACATTAAAAAACCCCGCCTGACTTAGTGCCAAAAATTACTGCATCTTCAAAAAGAATTTAATTTGTCATTCTAGCAGTTTGAGCTATTTAGTTCCTTTGAGATATAGAATGACTTTGAAACATTCTTTAGTCAATTATTATTATCAATGAAGGCAACAGGTTACTGCCACGTGACACTATAACTATGCTAGATGAACTCTCCTTTGGGAAATTCCTTTTACTTGTTAGACAGGTATCATTTCTCCCTATCTGTTGTACTCCGTATTTAGGGATCAAAAGAAAGGCATTCTAGACAAAGGAATTCAAACTGTCTTGGTTTTAGATATAGTCAACATGACTTTTGGGAAAATATAGAATATTAAATATAAACATAAATTACTTTTTCTTAGCCCTCATAGTTATTTATTATAAGCGATAATAACTTTTACAGCAGATTAAGAAAGAGAAATGTAACATAAATAAATCAACTGTGCATGCATGCATAAAAACATATTTTTTAGATGTTATAGCAATTTTTATTTTTAGGGGATACACTGGAGACACACAGGTACAATACTTAATCTACACTGAAACTATCCATAAGGAAAAATTTGACTCCCATTTCCTTCTTTTCTCTGTGTGAAAAGGGAACCATTGATTTCTGCCAACTGACAAGCAGTCAAGCATATAAAACAAGTAGCAGACCAACCCATATAGTAATTCCTGTTAATTCTCTCCCCAGGGTTTTTTATGGTTTTTGTGTGTTTTTTTGTTTTGTTGGTTTTTTTCTTTTTTGCCTTTTTCTTTTTTTTTTTCCTGCATGGGAAACATTGATCTGAACATGTTTTAGTGGATTTTCCAAATTCATACCTTTTTAATAAAGTTTCTATTCCCAGAATATTGAGATCAGGTACCAGGAACAAAAACCACATGAAAATTCATTAAAAGAAAAATCAAACATCTTGTGTTTCTTTGGAGCTATTCTATCCACTGATATTCTGTAGGGGTTTTATTTGCTTGCTTTATATCTTTTATGTTAAATTTGTTTGGTAGAAGTGCTTAGTCTGGATTTGTTGATAAGGAGATTGATTAAGTGCAATGAAAACCTAATTTGTTATTGTCATTTAATGGTAATAGGCCTCTATTTTTTTGCCCCTCTCTTAAAATGAGTAAACAATACAAACCAATAAACAAACAACTGACACCACACGCCACCTCCACACACCCCACCCATTATGACAAACAGGATTAAAAACGAGGAAAATGAAGACTGTGAAGCTGTCCTTGTTTTGGAAGGAAGTGATGAAGTCCAGACTCCAGCTCTGTTGCTAAATATTTTTACCACCATCAAATAGGGTAAGAAGTCCTCGCTAAAATCGAGTTAAAAGAGTTCTGTCCTCTCACCATCTTCTTTCTAGAATTCCTAGTATTATTCAAATTTTGAGTTGCACATTTGTAACTTCTGCTGCCCTCAGCGAGAATATGCACTAGATGAAGTGACCTGGCCACTTCAGCAGCTCCTCGCTCTCTGCTCTCCCTGCCACACACCAGCTGCAAAATTCTGCTCAGGTCAGGGGCAGAAGATGTAGTCTCTGCTGATTGGCTCTTGCTGATGATTTGATCATCCTTGAAAGGTCTGTAAAGAGAATGTCTAGAGTAAATAAATTAAGTCTTTTTGGTCCTCAGATGTGTTTTGACGAAGAATCTAGGTATTCACGCTAATTAATTTTACATCTGTCTCTTGCAGACTGTTTTGGAATATACATTTTTCATTAATGGGGATTTCTTCATTCCTCCCTTAAGAATTGGGAGTCCTTCCCTCAGTTATAATAAAATAAATATGCTATATCTGTTCTGCAGAAAGTCTACTAAGAATTTCTTTTCCCACTGGCTAAATTTTGGTCACTGCAGAAGTGAAATCCATTGTGAATTGGAGATTCTTTGCTTGTTTGTTTGGGGATTTCTATAGTTAGAATACCTTTGGAAGATTTTTATGTCCAAATTAATTTAAAAAAACTATATCAAGATTAGTGTTGTTCCAGATTTACTCTAAAACCAGCATACAAAAATCTTTTACTACTTATCGGTACACAGGGTACTGCACTTTAAAAAATTGCTTTAAAAAACCATGAAAGACAACGAACATAAAATATTCATTGCTTGAAACTGACAGATATGATACTAAAAGGTTGTTTTTTGTCATAAAAGTCCTAGTACTTTAAACTTCAAGTGTACGAACCAGTAACCAATCAATGTATTTAGATGACCATTACTCTATGACCAATGTCGAATGTTTTTAATTAACTGGTTAGGCAAGCTCAAGAAAGCCTGCTGAGCAAAGATGTATGATGTCAAAGCACTCTTTTCCTTTGTCACTTCTATTAGGCAGAGGAAGAATTACGAAAATCAATGGCAAAGGAAGAAGAAAACCAAACCCTTTACTCTGGAGCAGAGGTCAATCTGTTTGTAGGGGAATTAGGTGGCAATAGTAGAATAGACAATTTGAAAAAAAACGATAAAAATTAACACTTGAAGTGGCGATAAAATAAAAGATCCTGTCAGAAATTATCAAAATTTCATGTCATAGTAAAATCTATTTTTCTTCTTCATCAATGTTTTAGTCAAATTAAAATCAGATGAAGCTGAGAAAAAATGCAAAATCCCATTTGAAATTCATAGAAGTTCTGCATTCAACATGTGACAGAATTGAAACACCCTCATCCCTGTTACAGAAATACTGTGGTCACTCCAAAAGAAGGGCTTCCCCCATCAGTAGTATCCTGCTTGAAGTTCAGAAATATCCTTAATGCTTTGGCACCTTGAGAAGGAAGGAGAAGCATATGTACTTACGACTATTTTCATCCACTGAATGCTTATAACCAATGTCAATTAAAATGAACACACACTAACAAATGGGAAAGTAGGAAGCATGCATTAATTCAATAATTCTGTCCTACTATACTTGCTTCTGTTGTATGTCCTCTGTCATATAAGTTACACCTACTCAAGAGAAAAAAGGCTCTGTAGAATTTAAACTACTCCACTGACCACCATTTTACCTCCCTAGTATAAGATCCTAATTTCTAGGTTAAGGAGGTGTTTAGGTCAGTGTCACATGCTGATAGAGTGCCCTGAGGAGAGGTTAGCAACTCTAACTTGTCTTCCCAGGCTGCCTTTGAGCGCCGACCTCCCCAGGGCAGCAGGTCAGGGCGGTGGTGGAGGATCCCTGTGGTGGGGCAGGCACCCAGGGCACAGCCACTCCACTTAACAGCATTCACTGCCTCAGTCACGGGCACACCAGGGCACTTCTGCAGTTCAAGCTGAACCTGTCCCTCTCCTCCTCTGCTGACACTGGGCCTGAAACACAACAAAAAGCAAAGAAAAGAAAGGAAAAGAGAAGGGGGAGCGGGAAGGGGGAGGGCGGGCAAGCTCTGCTTTACTGCTCATTCATTTCTCTGCATTCAATCACTCCAAGGCTGTAACTAGCTCAGCCCCAGGCTCCCTTTACATGCACAAAAGAAAAGCAATCCCATTCAGAAGGAGACCATGAGTTATTGATCTCATGCTGAATGTTATGTTCGGTTCAGCAGCACTGTCAGCTCCCTCACACGGAAAGCTTATGTTTCCCACCAACTCTGCTGAATGATATTCAGCTTTTTTGAAAATGAAGTGGTGGGGACTAGGGGTCAAGGGCAAAGACATCTCAGCTTTCATCCTGGGAGCTCAGGACACATTCTGGGTCATGATGAAGGGTAAGCCTGCCAGGAATTAGTTGTAAAAATACTGTGGATCTTGTTCACCAGAGGTGCAGGCAATTCATGGTTGCTTCGCTTTCTAATTCAGACATTAGAAAATGAGCCATAAAGCCATCATTTGTTAATGTACATTAGATTTATTTTACCCATTCAAATTAATGAACAAAGTTTTTTTGCTAAGACACTTTATAGTTCATTTATTTAGCTTAATATCCTCATTTGCAGAAATATGCAGAGATTTTGTTTTAATCAATGAAGACATTAAAGTGAAAACTTAAATTAAAAATTTATTTCTTATAACATGCTTCACTTTCATCCTTTCTTTACATGAACTATAAGTAGCATTACCCCATGTATCAACACAGTAGTTTTTATAACTACTTGAGACAAAGCAAGAGGTATTTTTAAATTAGCTATTGTTACCATCCATATCAAGTCCATATTAATTTCTTGATTAACAACTCTCAAAACTGAATATTTTTTAATTGTTCCTTCATGAGAATTCCATGTGCTAGGAGTCTAAGAGGTATTTTTAAATTAGCTATTGTTACCATGATGCAAGCATAAAACATTCAGACCATATCAAGTCCATATTAATTTCTTGATTAAAAACTCTCAAAACTGAATATTTTTTAATTGTTCCTTCATGAGAATTCCATGTGCTAGGAGTCTAATTGTGGCATGAGGATAATTTCTTATAATTAATTATCTTTTTTGTTTGTTTTGTTTTCACAAGTATTCTTTCTCAGAAGTCTTTCACTTATTTAGTCAGTTTGTTAGGCTGTAGTTTTGATCTATTCGAAGGCAGGAAGGATCTACAGAAGGACCTGGACAGGCTGGATTGTTAACCCCATTCCAGTGGTATGAAGTTAAACAAGTCAGGTCCTGCACTTAAATAACAACAAGCCCATACAGTTCTCCAGGCTGGGGGAAAAGTGGCTGAAAAGCTGCCTGGAAGAAAAGGACATGGTGCTGGTCAACAGTGGCTAAACATGAGCCAGCGTGTGCCCAAGTAGCCAAGAAGGCCAATGGCACTCTGGCCTGTTTAAGGAACAGTGTGGCCAGCAGGACCAGGGCAGTGATTGTGCCCCTTTATTCAGCACTGGTGAGGCCACACCTCAAACCCTGTGCTCAGTTTTGGGCCCTCACTACAAGAATGATGCTCAGGCTCTGGAGTGTGTCCAGGAAAGGGCAATGGAGCTGATGAAGGGTCTGGAAACAAGCCCTGTGAGAAGTGGCTGAGGGATCTGGGGGTGTTCAGCCCCGAGGAAAAAAGGCTCAAGGGGGACTTATTGCTTCCTACAACCATGTGTAAGAAAGTTGTAGCCATTTGAAGGTTGGTCTCTTTTCATAAGTAACAAGCAACAGGATGAGGAAATGACTTCAAGTGACATCAAGGGAGGTTTAGGTTGGATATCAGGAAAAAATTCTTTATGGAAAGGGTGGTCAGACATTGGGACAGGCTGTCCAGGGAAGTGGTGGTCACTGTCTCTGGAGGAATTAAAAAGATATATAGATTTGACATGGATTTAGCAACAGTTGGACTTGGTGATCTTAAAGATCTCTTCCAACCTAAATGATTCTATGATTAAGCAAAGGACTGAGTAGGCACCTAACAGAAGGAAGAGACACATGAATATAGACACTTCAGAGGAACAAAATAAATTCACAGGAAAAGCAAAGTAAAAAAACCCAATGAAGGTAGGAGTGCATATTTAATTGGAACCCAGAGCTGAGACACAGAAACCACCTTACAGTCTTACTGTCTTTACTTCAATGCAAATTCATTTTGCCTTAGTAATAAGTACTGTCAGAATGTCATTCCACAATCATGTTCACATAGTCACACTCTTCTAAAACAAAATTTTATAAATGAGACATATAAATCCATCAACTCAAACATTAAAAGTAAAATGATATGCTTACTAATGTTTGCTGTAAATTTAATCCTTTATTCTTCTCAGAACACCCTCAATCATACCAAAGTTTTTTTGCATTAAAAATATCTAAATGTCTGAATGCATTCTGCTAATCAATTAAATTTTTGTGTTTATATTGCAGATTCCTTCTATTCACTGGAAATAATTGATTTACCATTCCATGCACTTGATTGGTCCTCTGAATTATTCAACATTCTTTTTTCCTGTGATTGGATAACTAAAAGTTTCAAATCAAAAAACATATTTTGAAAAGATCTTCCTGATTAAAATATTTTTCAGTAATATCTAGAGTAATGACATGCATTCTAAATACAAACATTATGAAACTTTATATATAGACAAATAGGAAAAAAAACTATTAGCAAATAACTAAACAGAGCAAATAAAATAGCCTGATTTCACTTATGAACGTGAAAATGAAGCTTTCTAATAATTGGTTTGATGTTTTCTCATCTGGAGTTTTCTCTACTGTTTCCACAAAATGGATGTAATATAAATATAGAGATACTTAAGCTTTTCATCATTTGACATGGAAATTTTTTTGTGGTTTTGTTTTGCTTTGGTATTTTTTTTATCTCTCAGCTCTTATCTATAGATACATTATGGGAATGTAATTACTTGAAGGTAATTATTGTAAGTGAAAACTAGGAATTTTTTTTAGCTCTACTTATTTCTTCTCACACCATGTGTTTTCTTCCACCCGTTTTTTCTAGTCTTTGTTGAAGTTAAGATTCTCCTATGTCTTACCTGGATACTCAGACTCTGATGAGGACAAATAGGAATTAATATAGCAAAATTACTTTATTGGCATTCATTGGAAATAGCTGTCCAAGGACTTTTTGAAGATTATATCTCTACTTCTAGGTAAATGCATTCCAAATACCACAAAAGCCTGGTCTATTCTCTTTTACTGATTTCCTGAGAGAAAGTTCAGGTGGAAGGAAAAACCAAATCCTGTATTGCACTCAGTATTCTGTAATCATGCAGAAGAAGAGACACAAGCCAGACAGATGGGTGAGCCTGTAATCTACTATATGGATCTGTTAACATGCCACATATTATCTTTACAACTGCCTTACACCAGAACTCCAGCAGCATTGTGTTAGCACTGGTAGCACTGAAGTAATACTATGTTAATGCTAGTAGTATGCATAACATTATTTATCCCGTTATGAATACAACCAAATTTACAATGAGAATTTTCTTGCTCATTTTTGGTCAGTCTGCCACAAAACTGAAAAGAAAAATTAAATAAAACCTTATTTAATTTATGTCTTTTTCTTCTATTCTCATTACTGTTTCTATGACAATAACATAATGCTGTATCACATATTTCAGTTTACATGTTACTTCCTTCAGTTGCAGCTGATTCACATATGATTCACATGTGATTCAACCCATCTAGTTGCCTGATCATATTGTTTCTAGTAAAAAGTTGAAGAATATTTGAGAAAAGTTGCATGGTCATTAATTTACATGCCATGTGTAAAAACTTGTCTGGGGAAATGTTATAAATTCCATCTAATCTCACTACACCACATAGGCTTTATTTTAAAGAAATATTAGTCAACAAGTTCTGTGAAGGAGAGAAGATTTCAGTTTTTTGACAATTCTGAAATTCCTTACAAAATCAATTATATCCACCATCACTTTACATAGAATTACACTTCCATGGATATAAAATCAAGAGAAAATGCAAAAAAAGCTAACATCCCACCTACTACATGTAACATTTTCCCATGTTTCTGTTTCTTTTCTCTGAGTACCACTATCTATCTATAAGCTGTCTGACAATACATGAGATTTCCAGCTAGAGCACAAGATTTCCAGCTAGAACCTTTGAGCATGAGATTTCCAGCTGGAACCTTACAATAAAACTGAGAAACTACTGTCAAAAGAGATTGTGCAGATGAAAGACTATTCCTACAATCAGACTCATAGCGCATATAAACAGAAAGAAGCTTAAATTCAGTCTGAAATACAGTGTGGTCTAAAAGTGAATTTAAAATAAGTAGGAGAAATTATTCCCTTAAAAAATCAACCCCCCAAAAATTATTAAAAATAAAAGTAAAGCAGGAGTTACCTAAATTAAAATTTAAGCAGGGGGAAAAGAATTTATTTTTGATAGTTAATTTTGTTTCTAATCCCCCTTATGATTCTGAGGCTTAACTCTGATCTAAACAAAATTCATAGACTTTCCTTTAATTATGATTCCATTTATGAAATATGCCTTTTTTCTTCTCCGCAATTCATAGCTCTCATTGTGTATTTTACAGTTTCTCGCTGCTTTGCTCCGTATTTGAATTTTTCCTTGTATAAAGACAAACTGTTTGAGTTGCCTCTCAGCTGCTACCCCCTTTAACCTCAGATCATGACCTCTTGTTTTGCAGCTAGTTACTATCTCTGCTGCTTGCTGATATCAATTTGTTTCCGCTTCATCCGGGATCAGTCGTCTGGGCTCTTGATCCCTAACATGCCCTCACTGGCAAACATCTTTCAGTTCCCAGCAAAGGGGAGAAACTGCCAAACTTAAACGAAACAAAACTTCAGCAGGTAACGAAAACATCATGTCAATCCGCCCACCTCTTGAGGGGTGATTTAAGAACAGATAATGTTTATTCACAGATTGCCTGTTAATAGATGAATAACAGATCACTGCGGGGTCAGATGACAGAGTTTTTGGATTTCAAGAGACAAATTTCAGCTGAGAGAAAGAGGTGTCAAATCGAATGTACCACCACAGCAATCTGATTGCAGTAGGAATATGGCAAAAGCAAGGAATAAAATTTTAAGCCTAATCTGTCACTATGTTGAAATGGGAGGAAATTCTCTCCTCTTTTCAATGCAAATACATGTGAAGTGAAATAAACTGGAGAGAAATGCTCTGAAGAAAGGTCAGAGTGTATTGAATTGCTTATTTCCTATCATATAGAACACAAAAAAACTTAAATAATCAGGCTTAAATAAAGAAGAAAATTAATTATAATAGGATATGGATTTTTGTGATATAATTTTAATTATTTAAATAAAACTATGTTTATGCTCCCCCTATGTGTTATGATTCACTGCCATTATTTCTTGAGAAAAGTCAACAGAAAACTAAATGAGATATTTATTTAATATTATTGTCATAAACTTGAAATATCCTTACTCAATGATGTAACAAGACTGACACACTATCTTTTATTTAATAATTGCTAAGCAACAACACTTTTGAGTAACAAGCTACATATTTGTTAGAAAAATAAAATAATTTTTTGAAAGAAAATGATTGTTTGCTGACATAGTTTTAAAAATTTAATTGAATTATTATTTGCTATGAATATTTGCTCAGTTTCAATAACAGTGCTGCCTTGTCAGAATTCAGCAAGGGGAAATTATGTAGACTAATAAGATTTGACATACCTCATTGAATTCCCAATCCTCCTACTTCTTCCCTAGTCATCAAGATTAGACAGGATCTTTCTAATGACTAGACAATACACGCTCTCAAGTCACTGGAATGCTACCTGAAATACTCTTTTATTGTTATTTGCTACAATATTTCAACTGTCATGGAAACAAGAACTAACAGATATAAAAAAAATTGCATTTCTACCATGCTACAATCAATGGAATGCATCCCTACAGCTTAATGAGTACCACACTCTGCGTGTAGTGAAACAACAGAATTATTTAAATTATAAAATATCTTGTTTTGAAATTATGTTTCGGGATTTTATAACTTTTTGCACTATTTTGTATGGATCAGATATTTTCAGAAATCTAATCACAGTAAATTTACATACCAAGTTAGGAGGAATTTTGTATGAATAATCTCAGTTTCTGAGAATGCAACCTCACAGATAATATTCTCTTAAGGAAATTTTTGATATGATAAACAGATATCCTTGAACAGTTCTTCATTCTTCCCTATCTTCCATTCACATATATATCCTTATCTAATGGACACCCACAATTTATTAATCCATGAATTAAAATCCCATGAAAATTCTGAAATCTTTTCCTGGGTAGATTTACGGTGACCATTTCGCTTGGGTTAAGGAAACAGTTTAAATGAATGGAGAGATGCTCTGCATCAGCAGCAATCAAGGCAAGAGAATGAGCCCTTAACCATTTTAATTTTTTAATATAGATGTAGCAAAAAGACTTCAATCTACATAGCCATACAGAATTTCCTATTCAAGAATAAAATGCAGTTTAACTAAAAACTGCATGTCATACTGCAGTATGACATGTGACTGGAACTTTTGACTGAATATGCAAGCTCAGAAATATTTGGGGAGCCACCTTCCACTCTTTTTCAGGTGCCAAATTCCTATGTTTCCATATAAAAAGGAGAGTTGGTTAGTAACTCTGGCACAGTTTTTAGCTACTGCACAAAATCCCTTTCCTGCAGTTCTTATGCCAAAACACTGCTTGCATAGAAATCCACTATTGTATAATAGCATAAAAAATGTTCCTGAAATCCTCATTAGTTATTTGCACTACTACCTCTTTGTTCACAAATTTAGTAAATATATCCATTTTTAAAGAAATAAAGCAAATTGGTCATATCCCTTATATGCCATTGTTTTAAATGGCTCATGATGTCTTATGTGCCCCATTCACACTATTCTTCTAACTATTGTATGCTTTTCAGGTCATTTATTAAATCTTTCATAGATTCTTTCTTAAACTTTTAAAGATAAACACATTTTGCCACTTCTGTTACTTCATTAACCTCGGTGAGTTATCAGAAATATCTGACACTGACTTTTCTATTTCCCCAAACATGTCACAGAACAATTTATCTGAGCCTGGTGCTTTATCATCCTTTAATCATTCTAATTTTGCAAACACTTTATATGATCTGGGGCTCATAAAACCGTTGTTGTATTTCACTTTCACAGAAAATTTATTCCAGACTTTAGGTTATGGCCTACAGCTGCACTCATAAATATCAAGGCAAAGAATTCATTCATGCTAAATTACGTTCCAGAGATGTGCAGAGTTATTCATACCACTCAGAAGAACACCAAAATTCATATTTCTGTCAAGTTCCACAAAAATAGAATACATGAGATTGCCAGTTAAAACTTCTTTGCCAATATGTTTTGAAAGAGTGGAAAACAGTCAAATTCTACAAAGGGCTGCTGCTGAGAACACATTCAGACAATTCAATTAATGATTGTCAGACTTCAAAACTCTATCCAGTTATACAAATTTTAACTGAAGTCTAAATAAAAGTGATATAAATAAACTCAAGCCGTTGTGGGAAAGTTAAAGCAGGAAACACTATGTCCTTATTTTAAGTAGTTATTCTTCATCCTCAGTTTCCTGTCTTTCAGAAAGAATGTGTCCTGCTTGTCATTGGAACTTCTCATATCAAGCACAGCAAGTCCCAGAAATCTGACCATGACCATGTCCCATAATCACAAAAACCTTCATTAGTTTTAGTCATTTAAAGTAAAAGTGAAGGCATCTTCATCAATTGGCTTGTGGCAGTTTCATTTTTCCCCCATATACTCTTGTTAACCTTTTGACAAACATGTCACAAAAGCAACTATGAATTTACCATCTCCAACTCAGACCTATGGCAAAATTACTTCTTCCTGTTTTCAGATAAAAAGTGCATCTAGACAAACATAAGACATCATAATTCACATTAAGTTCCAAAGTTACAAGAAAAAAAGTTTTTAAAAAGAAAATTCAACAACTTTCAGAAGATTAAATTGCCATTTAAATACATACTCAGAATGTACTTTCTTTAGTTGGGCCTTATTGAGAAGGCCAGAAAAGTATCTCAATAGAACTGAAAAGTATGAATTGCCAATTTGATTTTCTTGCAAGCTCTAAGTTGTGAATCAGAAGAAAATAAAAACAAAACCCAAAATGGAACACGAAAAATAGAAAAAAAAATAATAACCCCTGAGTGTTAATAAAAAGCCATGTAACCTTCTGGGAAGCCTTCATTGCACAGGTGTTAAAAGCAACAGACCTGTGTTCATTGGAATTTTATCTCCAATAACTCACAGCAACTTACCCCTGCAGAATGAACATATTTCTTCATAACATTCATGATTAATTCTATCCTAACAGGGTACAATTTCTTTTTACTATTAGTCTTTTGAAATTATTGAAACATAAAGAGTATAAAGAGTAGAAAAATATGGGGATTAATTCACATAAGATTATTGTCCAATTTAAAATTAAAGTATCAAACACCACATCAAATGTCTGGGATATAATCACTATGTTTATACATTAATGAATCCACCAGAAAGGATGTGGTTATATATAATATTAAATAACAGAGTTGTGCCTTATCATTATTATTTAGGGATCATGCAGTGCGAATACCTTTAAATCCAGTACTGCAATTTGCCATATCTGAAGGTGAGGGTAAACTTGCTCAGCAGTAGAGCCTGCTTACCCTGTGCTGTTTCAGTGTGCAGTTCCTTATTTTATTCTCTTCTCTCACAGAGCATGAGCAGCAGTAGCAATAAAACTCTGCATGTGTATGCCAGTAGAAGGTTTTTATTGCTGTTTCTGCTCTTGTTTCCCATGAGAGGAAATAAAAAAAAAATAAAAGAATATGGAAAATCTTGGTTTTCAACAGGGATTTCTGTTTCAGAAGTGAGACGGGGTTACACTGCTTTTAAGGACCTTACCATGGCATGTTTCTGCTTCCCCAACTTGAACTCCCCTAATTTTTAACAAGCAGATCTGTAGTAATATTCCAACACTATGAGATGCCTTCTTTCATGATTCTTAGGCCATCAGGGACTCCCAGGAATGCCTGCTTCCATGCTGACTATGCACAGTAAGTCCACCTGCTGGAGATCTTCCATCTGCTGAGGTTCTGCTGCCTGGCCCTGCTCTAATTCTACCACGCCTGCAATCCCCCCAGGTAAAATGACATGTCTTTCCCCCAAATCTGTTTTCTTCCTCTCCTTGCAGGTATAGAGCAAAGGACTAATTCAAATATATTCATCAAATATGTTTTTGGAGAAATTTTCTGTGTAGGAAAATGTATGTGAAATAAATTATATATGGTTGTATGAGATTCAAGTCTGCAAGACTTTCACAGAAGAGAGTGTGTCAGTAAAAACACCAAAACAAAATTGTGTCTTAGAACTTTTAGATGAATGAATTTTAGTCAACCATAAATACATTCCCTCCAGCAAATATACAAAACTTCTTTTGTGCTGAAAGTAAATATCTGCAGTATTTCAAACAAAAAAATAGGGCAGTGTTTTTTAGGGGTTTGATTTGAATAGGGTTTTCTCTTGTTGTGTTTGGTTGTTTTTTTTACAGATACTGATGTTACCTTTAATTCATTTGGTTTATTGCCTTTATTTTATTCAGAAATAATTGTGCCTTCTCTATTCCCTGTAGTAAATTACGAGTTAAAATTATCTATCTTGCAAGTGCTAAAAATCAACTCATCTCTTCTAACCATATCTCACCTTTTCCAACACAGTGCTTGAGATGTTACATGATGAAATGCCTGATGGGGTAAGACTAAATCATAGTTTAATTGGTAAAAATGCTGTTTGAGCAGCAACTCTGACATTAAAAAAAAAATTAAAAAAAGAAAGGTAAAGTTATGCAAAATTAAAATGGGATGTTGCACTTAACTAGAGAAAATATTTTTTATTTCTTTTTTATTGCCTCAAATTGCTGCAGATCATGACTTGACATCTATTTGGCGAGATATTCAGATAAAGTCTGAGTGGTTCACCAAGAGAGTGGCTAATGAATAATTTCATACAGTATTCATCCAGCTAAAGGAACAGGCTGCTACTTTTTCACTCTTCAGTGAAATACATTTTTCTTAACTTGGAGAAGAAAAAAAACTCATTAGAGGATTTTCATGATTCTGGGTCACCCAATGGTGCACTGAACTATCTAACTGTGGGAACTGCTGATCAAGTAGGATAAAAGTAAGTAGACATGTTTTAATGTGCTCTATCTTGAAGGTAAAACCATCATACCTGAATGTATGTATAAGACAACATGCAATAAAAATTAAAAGAATTTCTACTATTGCCCTTGAAAATATTTACGAAGTAGTTGGACAGTCTCTGAGAAGTTGGGTGAAAGGGAAAGAAATAACATTATTTTGTCAAAGCCTTCATTTCAGTAAAGAAAAAAAAAATCAGTCAAACAAGAAGCTTTTGTTCGGTCTTTGATCTAAAACTTCCATATCTTTATTCATGCATGAGAAAAGTCTGTAAAACTGTTCAGTTTAGGAAAAATTCCCTTCATCTAACCTGATAAACTTTCAGTAATACTTTCTCTTCTACAATACGCAATCCTGGTGCACAATGTCAAGAGGAAAGGAAGGGTTTAGTAACCAGAATTTCAATAGCTTGCTTTGTGTACCACAGTTCACAGAACATCCCAGTACAAATCATCAGGGAATTCAAATAATCACCAGTGAAAAGGACACTATTTCCCACCTCATTTCTATCAGCAGCTATTCAAGGACAACTAATAATGTAAAATTATATCATGAACTTATCAACAGCATAGAGGCTAACCATCTTAAACTACCATCTTTCAAAAATTATTTATCTTGACAGTCTCTGATGGTCTGAGCACCCATTTAGTCTCAAGGGTGGGGCTGAATGCTGTGCTATGGTGCAGGTTAGTGGTGATGCTGCAAACTCAAACCAGCACTGCTGCTTTTCAGTCACAAAACGTGAGTTAACTGCACCAACTGCCTGCGGGAGGAAAGCTTCTACTCCCAGACAAATCCAGCACTGGACTTGCTGCAGTGCAGTATCTTCCTAGGGGCAATAAAAATTCCACACGACCCAGTGAGTAAGTGAGAGTTGTATTTACACACATTAAAAACTCTTAAGGCAAAACTGCCTGCTGCCTGTCCCTAGAGGCTAGACACAGTAAACTAAGTTAATTTCTAGCAGCACTCTCTGTAGGGAGAATATGCAGACAGATAATATAAATGGCTTGATTTTAAAAATACTGTGTTTTTTTTCCTTGTGGCTAGGAGAAGAGATGTGACTGAACTATCAAAATGTAGTTTAGTAGTAAGTGTCTTCTGAAGAAAGTATCAGATGTCAGATTTCACAATATAGTATTGTCTACTTTTTGTCTGTGACATTACTTACACTAGAAGATTAAAAGGTCTAACAAGCCATGACTATCTACCCAAGATAATAATGCTCTTAATAATATTAATATGGTGTGCAAAAGACATAAAATCTGAAACAATTTTTCCAATACACATGTGCCAAAGACTAACTCCCTGAAAACCATATACTGTACAAACTAGAGTATACATACTGTTTACTGATGATTCAGATACAAAAATGTTGTTTTTTCCTTGTAATCTATTGTCTGCTGAACTGGAAGGAGAGGACAAATAGTTTGTGGTAACATTTCAGCTAAGTCTCTGTATATGGAGGCAAATGAAGTGAAAGAAACACATGATAGTTAAAGACTGTGTAACAATTTTGCTAAGTTTTTTAAAATGTTTATATTGAAGTAGAATTAAAAAGGAGAGGATGGATTAAATTTATTTCTATATTAGACCAAGTCTCTGGTTTTCTTTTTAACTTCTTCAGTGGCTTGAAATCTGCAATGTTTAAAATAATTTAATTTTTTCTCCTTGTCCCAAAAGGACAAATTTAAAAGGCCCAACAAAAACACCCCTAAAAATATCTATGTAATTTAAATTCTTAAATATTTAATGATAAATTAAAATAGCAACACTGTGTTTCAGATTTTATGTAACCTAGGTGGAACACAAAATCTTTTTAAAGAGAAAAAATGTAGGACAAAAACATTTAATCTTTTTACTTATTAAAATCTGTCAGCTATTTATCAAAAATTAATAGTTCCATGAAGGATTTGTAATATAAAAACATTATTCAGATGAAATGTTTAAGTTCATTTTTTCATTGAGACTTCACTGGTTACAGAGCCTGCAAATTTTATCCATCATATAAAATGCCTCAACAGACTTGCTTGCCAAGGGTTCAGTGTTTGAGTTGGGGATAGAAAAAAATCAGAAAAGTTTAACAAGTTTTGTGGCAGTATTTATTTATTTTTGATGCTTACAGATTTTTAAAAGTCTCTTAGTAAAATCTTCCCCTCTCAAAATTCATAGGCTCTTTCTCTTAATCAAAACTACTGCCAGCATCTGTTAGCCCCAGCCACAGGAATGAAATTAGTCTTCAAATAGCAAAATCTTCATGAGGTTCACTAAACAAAAAAATAACAGAGTCAAAGTAATTACCTCTTTCTAATTTTTCACCATGGCTGGAGCTGATTAAGGGGAAAGATGGACTTTAAGGAGTTTGAGCAAAAGAAACCTAGAGGAAATGAGAACATAGGGGCAAAATGGCACGTTACTATTAACAGCAGAGATTAAGGAAGTAGAAAGAAATATAATAAGAGACAGAACAAAGGAAAACCTCTGTTTGAGAAGAAAAATAAACAACTGGTGGGACAGAAGCCTGTGAGAGAAACTGAAGTAATGAAGCAGTAACAAATCTAAAGAGCAAGGGATGCTCAGACACTGGGTACTCACCCATGATACCATGACCTTTCAGCTCAACTCATATCATTCCATGTGCCTTCATAAAAATCATAATCTCCCACCACTCATACCTCCAATAAAAGACAGAGGAAATAAATTAATTTCAAAACTAAATAGTAAATTTCAATTTCTACTATTTTAATCCTGCATTTTGGTTGTATGTTTAAGCTATGTTTGAAGCAGTGCAATAATGTAGAATTGTGATTTTTTTATTTAGTCAAATAAAATTGTTAGGTGATAGTCCATAACCCTTTCTTTATTAATTTCCTACTCTTCTTCTGTAAGATTTCTCTCATCTATTTTCTATTTATTTTAGTCCAATATTCAGGTAAAGAAGGATTGAAGCAAGGATTGAAGCTAGGATTCAAAATGAAGCTTGCAATCTAGTACAGAAATATATGCAAAGTTTTCAGTATCAAATGTAATTTGTAAGGGGTGTGGAGGGTATCAGAGTACATAATAATGAAAATAAATCATAGAATAAGTGGCATTTTCATTGTGTTATATAGCTCTAATTACTACAAATATGAAACATAACAATTTCTGAATTCTCAACACAAACTGAAGTTATCACTATAATTACAGAACTATAAAGATAACAAGAGTTTTCTTCTCCAAAATAACATTCCTCTCATAATTCATACTGTCCAGTACCATGATAAGCATATGTATAAAGCATTTATAAAGACACTAAAAGGTACAATACTGCTTCTATGAACAAAACACCTAGATGGAAATCTCTCTAGAACTAATTCTTACATTAACACTTTTAAAGATCCAGACCAAACAGCATTTATTCACATGGATAATCCTGTGGAGGTCTACAAGATCACCTGCTATTTTACATGACTGAAGAACCACGATTTATTTTTATCTTGTCAAAAAAAAGAAAAAAAAGGAACACAAAAAAACATCACAAACCCTGTAGAAATCTAGGTACCTATTCAAACAATTCTACAAATATAATAGGAAGAAAATAATTTTAGGACATTTCACAGCATAATTCCATTTATCACATATGTATGCATGTATGTACCTTTCTGTTCTCACAATTCTCTTACAACTGTGTTGCTAGTGACTGTATTCAGCTGCCAGTACTTGTTCTGGTCATGTTCTTTGTTGTTAGAATAAGATTCTGTATTTTTGAAACCTAAGCTATCATGTTATAATTCCCCTCAAAATAGTGGAGAAGTATCTTCAAAGAGTGTCTCAGAATAAATCCATTTTAGTGAAAAAAGAATTAAATGAGAAAATTGTACAAAAGCTATTCTCAAAGCAATATTTGTATTTAAATGAAAACTTAAAATGGTACAAAATTTTTGCAATCCTAAGAAAAATATGACAATTAAAATAATAAAGAAAAAAGCCCATGGAAAACACAAATCTAAGATTTCAAGCCACTATTTCTAGGTTCTAATCTTACTTTTAATTGGTTAGATTGAAATTGTGGCTTTGTAAGGTTTTATTGATTTTGGGTGAGTTTCTTTTGGGGTTTTTTTAGTTGGGAAAAGTTAGGGAGTAGGGTGGTATATTTTTTTTAAATCTTTTTTTCTCCTTTAAAATTGTAATTTATCTCCCACAGCTCTTAATAGCATTTTATTAACTAATTACTGCTTTAATGCATTCAGATATCTTTCTATAAACATAATGCTTCATAGTCACTATTAATTTGGCAGTCTTATAACTGTGACATCAACTATTTTGGCCATATCTGAACAGTTAGAAGTTGATGGAAAGCATCATTAATCTAAGGAATGGGACAATACTTTAGCAAACATGGAGCATAAGCTCAGTCTTTGTGTTTGATGAGTCAAAGGCTGTCTTTCTGAGTCAAACTAATAAAGTAATACAGATATACACAGAATTTGTGTAAGCCTTGAATACAGCCCTGATCATGACAAGCTCATACTTCAGAGCTTTGATAAACATCATCCATTTTCAAGCACAGGAAAAGTGGAATTGAAATAACCTAACTTTTTTTCTTCACATAACACAGGAAAGTTAGGTTAGAGGTTACTTCTGGAGTCAAAAAATCAAACCCAAAACAAATGGCCGTGCAGATTAAGATTTGTGGCTAGATACTACAAGTATCTACACAATCTCTGCCTTACAAGCAGTCACAGGTGAATATGACACACAGCTTTTTTTCAGGCTTCTGCCATAGCAACGTAAGTCACAAGGATATTTGGGAAGATATGACTAGGCTGCTGACTCATCCCTGGCCTCTGTGAAGCAAGATGTGAGGAATCACTGAACATAAATTGGTGGATGGTCACATGGCTTAGAGAAACTTGGCCGTTTTAGGCTTGTGGTTGGACTTGATCTTAAAGGTCTTTTCCAACCTAAAGGATTCTGGGATTCCAAAAGCACCCAGAGGTAGCTGTTAGCATCACGAGGAAAAGCTGAATATCATGAGTGGTAAGGGGGAGTTACTTGAAAAGTGACTCAACTTTGCATGAAGTTGAGGGGGAACACTGGGAAACCTTCTGGAGAGCAAAATTTTTTAAGGCCAGTAACCTAGGCAACCATACCAGTAATAACACACAAGGATGAGATCGCCAACATAACAGTATCAAAAATATTTAATTTTCTACAGATAAGAAAACTGGGACAAACCACAACTTCAGACTCATCATAGAACAGTTACAGCTGGGAGAGACCATCAAAGATCAAATTGTTATGCCCCTTCTGCCATGTACAGAGACATCTTTCACTTGATTAAGTTGCCCAAAGTCTCATCCAACCTTATCTGAAACACTGCCAGAGATGAGGCATCCATAGCTTCTCTGGGAAACTTGTTCCTCTGTCTCACCACCCTAACCATAAAGAATTTCTTCCTTATACCTAATTTTAACCTATCATCTTTAAGTTTAAAACCATTAATTCTTTTTTCTATTGCTATAGGGTCTGGAAAAATATCTCTTTTCATCTTTCCTATAAAGTCCTTTTATACACTGAAAGGCAAAAACTAAGGTCTTCCAGAGCCTTCTCTTCTCTGGGTTTAACCCCAGCTCTCATTCTTTTTACATAGGCTTACTCCAGCCTTCTGATCATTTTCACGGCCTCCTTGGGACTCATTATAACAGCCCCAGGACTTTTTAGCCCTGGGAACCCCAGAGATGGATGCAGTACTCCAGGTGGGGACTCAACAGAGCAGACAAGAGCAACAGAATTACTTCACTTGGTCTACTGGCCACATTTCTTTTTTACGTAGCCCAGAACAGGGTTGAGTTTCTGGGCTGCAAGCACACTTGTTTCTTTCAGCATATTGTATGTTTCAAACTTCTGCATCTTCCTAAGAGATGATATGATAATTTTCTACTATTGGCAGTCTCCTTCAGAGTAGGCAATTGGTTCTCTAAAAGGGATACCAGTGGGATGGTGAGGAATTAAATCTTACTCATGCCAATATCTGTAGGTGCAGATATTAGATCCAGTAAAGACATGCAAACCTTTTTGCAAAGATAATCATAAACAAGCAAACAAAAAAATGACACAGGATATAAGACTGAAAGATATTTCCTAAATATTAGTTCAAGACATCCAAAAAATTACTAATTAGATTGGTTTAAATCTTGAGTTAGTTATCTATGATTAATTTAGCAAAATTGAGTGAAACAGATCTGAATCTTACCTTTTTTTTTTCCATTTAAATTCAATTTTATGCTAATACTGAGGATGTCGTATATAAGAAAGCAGCAGCTCTTTCAGTCTGAGCACTAAATAAAATATTTTCTGCTGGTTCCTGATAAAGCAATTTGCATTAAAACCTGAAAGTAAAACTAAACATGTAGTAGTCATGAAGGCTGGAGAAAGAATCTGCAAATAAACATATGAGGAAATTTCATGCTTAACTTACTGATACATCAATTGTAACATAAACTAATAGTCTTGTAGAGACTTAGAGAATAGGTAGACTAGTTTTGCATTCACAAAATCATGTGGAGTGGATTAAATTCTACTACTATTGTCCAAACAGGCTGTAAAAATGCTTAAAAAAGTGACAGTCAAAGAAATATGGAAAATCAGGAAGTCTGAGACACAAAATCCCAAAAGAACAAAAATGGACAATCTCTTGCAAGTGTGTACCCCATAATGTGGAACATATGTGATAGATTCTCTTAAGAGCCTTACTCAATCAAGTAAGTCTTATGAAAATTCTAGGAAGTAGTCCAAGCTAGAGGAGAGCAAAAGAGTCCAAATGTTTTTCTGGATGTGTGTGGGATGAATCTATGTTAAGATACAAACTCGAACAGCAACCAAAGGTGTCTAGACACTGATTGCTTCCTAAATGCTTGTTTATAAATAAATTTAAAAATCAACAAATAGAAACAAAACTAATGAACAATAATAGGTAGAAGAAAGTAGTAAACTTAATGCCTTAAAGACTATCTTACAATTCCTTGTCACTGCATAAAATATTAAAATGCTTTCTAAGTAGTTGAAGAAGAAAGCAATTCTACTGGGTTTGCCTTATTTCTTAAGGAAAGAAGAACTGTTTGGTCATCCTTTATATCCCTGGGCACTGAATACACCCTCAGCAAGTTTTCTGGCAATCCCAAGGTGTGTGGTGTAATTGACACTCTGGAAGGAATGAATGTCACCCAGAGGGACCTTGAGAGGTGGGTTTGTGCAAACCACAGGAAGTCCAACAAAGTCAAGTGCAAGATCCTTTACCTGTGTCAGGGCAATCCCAAGCACAAATATAGGCTGGGAAAAGAATAGATTGAACCATAGAGAGAAAGACTTGGTGGTTTGGTGGATGGAGAGATCAACATGAGACAGAAATGTGTGGTTGTAGCCCAGAAAGCCGACTTGGTCTGCATCAAAAGCAGCATGACCAAGAGTCTGAGAGAAGTCTCGGCTCCTCTGCTCTGGTCTTATGAAACCCTGCCTGGAGTGCTGTATCCATCTCTGTGGCCCCCAGCACAAGGACATAGACCTACTGGAATGAGTCCAGAGGAGGGCCATGAAGATGATCAGGGGGCTGAGCATTGCCTTGACTAGGAAGTCAAGCTGAGAGAGCTGGGATTGTCCAGCCTGGAAAAGAGAAGACTCTCTGGAGACCTTTTAGCAGCCTCCCAGTAACTAAAGGGGGCCTGCAAGAGAGAAGGAATGGTACATTTTATAAGGGCATGTAGATAGGACAAGGGGGAATGGCTTTAAATTGAAAAATGGTGGGTTTAATTTAGATATTAGGAGGAAGTTCTGTACTGTGAGGGTGATGAGGCACTGAAACGAGTTGCCTAGAAAATTTGTGGATGCGCTAACCCCAGCCTTGAACAGAAAGAGTTGGATGGGGCTTTGAGCAACCTTGTCTAGTGGAAAACATCCCTGGAAAACATCTGTGGAAACATCCCATATTTAGCAGAGATTTTTCCCAAAGAGGCCTTACCATGATTTGGGGAGTTTTAATTAATGCAGTCTTTCTAAACTTTTTTTTTNATTGATTTTTTTTTAATTTTTTTTTTTTTTTTTTTTCTCTTATATGTGCTATCACATATTAGACATGGTGAACAATCATGATATTTAAAATTAGAAGACAATATTTGAATTGCTATAAATAAATATGTTGTTATATGTATGCATTTCTAAAATTCTTTGAATCTTTGGAAGCCAAACATACTATTTGAAATATTTTTTATAACTCATAATTTTTAGACACCGTATAAATTAATTATATGTGATAAAGAGTGAACTGTAATACTAGATTTATTTGTTTAATATTCAGGCACAATTTTTTGCTGCTCTATTTTATGCAGTTTTTTTCACGTTAGGGTCTGAAACGATTGTCACTGAAACAGAAAATAAGTGATTTATTTTTCTTTTTTGTTGTTGTTGCTTTGGGGGTTTGGTTTGGTTTGGTTTGAAAAGACTCAAAGGTTATACCAACAAGTGGAAAAGAAAGCATGAGATCTTTGCCCACAGTGAGGTTGCCAAGTATGTCTGACCATTATGGCAGATGATCATCACAAAACTAATCCACGTGGATAAAGTATGCAGAGGAGTGACAGAAGACATACAATCTACACATTCTATGAAAAACCCCTCAATTCTGGTTCAGAGCCACCTTCTTGTCTCAGGGTTGAATATGGGTTCTACAAAAAGCTGGCTTTTGAATGCTTATGCTTAGAAAGTAAAGGAAGAAATGGGAAAGAGGGAACTTATAACTGAGTCTGAACAGAAAATAACTTTATGCATAAAGAGTATAATTTAAGAGTATTTCATACTCATTCCTGAAGACTTACAATCTGAATCAGCCAAAAGCTAGTGAGTGCACATTGTCTTTCTAAAATCTATTGAACCTCCTTGTTCAAAGTTCCTCTAAAAAACTTTTTGTTGTGTTTTATCTAATTATCTAATAAATTATTACAAGGGAGCTCATTAAATTCAGAGTAAGGAAGAAGGAAAAGGTGTTGCTAGAACTTAATTAGCAAGATACAAAGATACTAATTAACACCTATAGCTCAAGAAAAGGAAAAAGTTTTTCATGCAGCATACTAAAAAAATACATTCACAGCTGGTTACACATATTTAAGTGGCATGCAACTAATTTTGGTGCTAGTGTTGATATTAAGTAAAAAAGATCATGTAAAGGAAAAAACAACTTCCCCAGGGTAGCAACCAAGATTCTTTTTTATTGGCATGAATACCAACTATTTAGCTATTCAGATTAATAAGAGAGTAATTAGGAAAAAATTGTGCTACAGAAATGGCTAAGAATGATATCATCTTTTCTCGACCAGATGTACCACACTAATGCATGCCAATAATAATTTAAATATACAGTTTGCAATTAACACCTCTGACAAGCTAGAAAACAATTATTTTCTTTTAAGATAATAAACTGACTGCTAGGAATAAGATCAAGATCCTTCTTAAATATAGATCCTTTTTCTCTTACTCTTGTTTTGAGTGATGTTATCATGAAACCTAAAGGTCATTGAATTTTAAGTAACAGAGGGAAACCATCTAGCTCTGTAGATCCAAAATAAGTATAAAGAACCATAATCTATAAAGGAAATGGTTATTATTTTTCACAGGCTTTCCAATCTGTTAGATCTGTTTCTGGAATGAATAAAGAGACTTGAGTGTGTCCATATCAGAGTTGAAACTAAGGCAAGGAGACTTTAGGATGTACACCAACCAGCAAACAGACAGATAGCCAGCAAGCAATACTGTCTTCAGGGTGCAAATGAAATGCAGTATTTCTACAGAGCTGAAGCATGGAAGCCTGCAGGACATTTTATTGGATTAAAATCCATAAAATGGAAAGAGGAATCTAGATTACCTGAACTAATAAGTTTCTCTCTTAGGAAGCTTAGTATGCTTTGCCATTCAAGATCTGTCTGAATAAATAGCAAAAGCAGGGACGATGTTCCAAAGCGAGTGTCTAAGAACTGGGATATACAAATTACAGAGGCTAAGAGGCCACATTTACTTGCTCATTTGTGAACTCAAACAGTGGGTGCATTATTTTCTTAGTGTGTTGCAGGGTTTCTTTGAAGGGCTTCTTTTCAGTGCAAATTTAGTTTGCACTTGAAATCTTACAATACACACTTGAACTGTGCTGCTGGTTTTCTCAAAGCAGTTTCCCTCCTGGTGAAGAAGAAGCAAAGACATCCAACAGGGAGCCATCTGTAGATCTCTCCTTGCAAATTGAAAGCAAGATCCTCCAGCAGTTAGCACTCTATATATGTGTAATTTATGCCTAGAACCCACAGCTGTCATTAACTTCATTGACTTAACTGTGAAAATACAATATGGATGTGTACTCCAAGAGACACAAAGAACTGTACAAAAACAAGTTATTGTCCTTCTTTTTTCATGCAATAATAGTCCATGATGCATCTGACACCAGATCAGCTCTGACATATTAAGAAAGAGGCAATTTGGGTATGTACTACCCCATAGACTTTTATCACTAGGGATCCAAAAGTTAATTTTAACTATGAATTTAATATATTGCTTCTTTTTATTTATCCAAGACAAAACATTATCTCATCAGATATTTTTTTAATCATGCAGCCTTAGACTTGGCTAAGCAAGTTTATTACAGTTTATTACAACTGTTTAAGCCCAGGCATAGGAGTCATATGCCTGACTATTGCCATCTGATGATACTTCTGAGGCTGTGCTGTATCCTGTTGGCACTCTAATGGCTGCTTGAGAAGAGCATGAGAATTGTGTCATATTGGCAATTCCTGCCATCCTGGGCAACCTAAACTGACACCAAGGGTGGCAATTCAAGCATGTTAATTCCTTACTAGTGTTCTTGACTTGAAGTGGGATGAGAGAGGAGTCTTGCCCCTATGAAAAATTTTGTAGAAAACTTAATTCACAAGGACTAGCCTGGGATTCTCAGATAATACAAAACTTAGTTACTGTCCTTTGAAATGAAAGAAAAGGAGCAGTTTATTTTAAAAGACAAGTCCCACATTTAAAATCTCATAAAGCCCAGAGAATTCAAAATTCACTTTTACCACCTCTCAGAAGAATGTTGTTTGCATCAAGCATCTACTCCCAGCAGCAGAAGTCTCTTGCCTTGGGAGTATGACTACCAGAGAATGTTGTGAATGGTCAGACTGGGAAGTTTCCTTAACATGAGTGTGTCTCAAAGAGATAGATGTGAAGGAGAGTATTCAAAATGGAATTGCAACCAATTAAGCAATTCCAGCTGTTCAGGATAGTCAGCTTATATAATTCTCTCACTGTGGGTATTCTTTCAGCTCTAGGTCATGGTAGAAAGTTTCATGATTTAATGACTTGATTTTTTAGAATAAGCTAAGTTAATTGCAGATCATATGCTCTTACAAAATTACAAAGGACAGCATATATCTTTATTTTGCGGGCAGTAATGTCAACTTTTTGGTTGGGGTAATAGTTACAAGACTAAAAATGAACAAATATCTTTTCAAAATAGGACCCAGTCAAGACCTTCTCTCCATGCATGCATTTTTAATGGCAATTACTTCAGCAGTTATTAAGATATTTCAATAAAAAGTCTGAAAATAATAAAATAAATAATATATTCCTAGCTTGACCTAAAAGGTTTGACTGTTATCCAATGTCTTAATTCTGAATAACAAACGCAGAATTATCAGAGCTAAATCTAAGAAGGCAACTAAATTTTTGAAAGACCTAAAGTAAATTTAGGACTTTTTCATCTCAACAGTATTCTCTACCTATAGTCACCCCCTCTTATTACTGTTCCTTTATAAAATCAAACAAAAACCCCTGTAATCTACCTTCTTGACAAACTCCAGCACAGATATGTCTTTATCTTATTTCTCTGTCTTCTACCAACTTTTCCAGTTACTGCTATTTTTTTTTTTAATATACAGTTGACTTGAAATCAGTCTCAACAATGTCAATTCAATGGCGGTTGCATACTTTCTTACATAAAACCCCCATGAAATTTAATAAGCTGTGGAGATTTTGACCACTGCTTCTGCAGCATCAGCAGTTCATGTAGTGAGTTACATTCACACCTATTCTCAGAGAAAAAAATTGTTTTGTTTTTTAAATAGCAGTTTTAAGTTTTCCTCTCCCAAAGAGATTAAGCCGCTATCTTGATTAAGCCACTAGCCACTCTCTCCACTAGCTAACAAAATATAGACCAGGTGATCACTTACTAAACATGACTCTCTTTTTGTCCAGTTAAGTGACTTCTTTCTGATTTCTCTTCTTGGGTCCACAAGTTTTCTTGAGCATATAAAGCTATTTTTTGCTTTATAGAAGCAAATAGAAGACTTCACAATATATTGTTTGATTATTCCTCAGATATTACATGGGACATAGACAAAAAAGGAAAGTCTGTAACTCAAAAGAATATTTCAACTAAAATTACTGGTGAAATTTATTTAACTAAAAGACATGTAAACCTTACTAAAATAGAAATTACTGTCTCTTGGACAGTTGCAAGCACCTTAAGCAGTTTTCAAGGTTCATTTCTTCTCAACATAGTTAACTGTAAGATTGAAGAGTTTTCCACTGCTTGTGGTCTAGACAATATTTTTTTTTTTTACAAAGACATGGCCCTGACTTGAGATCAGACCTCAGACTTAGAAGATTCAGGGTCAGGACCTGATATTAGTCAAAATTCCATTTCTAGTATTGGAACAAGTTTTATTGTAAATGTTCTTTTATGTCCCTAAGCAGATTTTGTTTTCTTTTAACATCCTCGTAGAATTGTTGGTAATCATAGTATTATGAAACTATTCTACTTTTTATAGTCCTTTAAAGTGAGTTAAAGAAAAGGACAAAATTCCACTCTCAAAGAAATTTCTAAGAAATTGTCGTTACAGGCTTCAAAACCTGTAATTGAAACAGCAATATTAGCAACATATTCTGACCAGCATTACATAAACACCACACCGATGTTTGCTAAAAATAAAATTTAATAATAATGTAGATCACCTATGCAGTGTCTTGAAATAACTCAAAAGAAACGCTAAAGCTAATTAATAATTTTTAAAAAAGTTATATTTTTCTTTTTCTACTTCTTCCTCCCTAATCAGGAATTTTGGAATACTGTGTTATTACTATCTAACATAATGAAAATAAACTTTGGGCAATAATTTGGGCTTTTTAAATATAGTTTGACATAGTATATATATACTTCTTTATCTCAGTGCATGCATGTAAGACCACACTTTCTCCTTTGATCTTTCAGTACTTAACTGATTACATGGTCTATAGTGTATCATGTCTCCTCTGAATATCTTTAAAACATGCAAATAAAAAAATCATATTTTTAAAGGAAAAATTCCAAATGCTTTTCTCTTATCAGAAAACCAAAACCCAGTTGTGTCTTACCAGCAGTGTTCCCTCTTTCAGTTTCCAGATGCATTTTTTCCTTAGCTCATGCTCAGATAAGAAATTGTGCAAGAACCCATATTATGCCATAGAGCCTCAAAACGTTCTATTCCTATCAGAATCAGCTGCTTTCATGTAACCAACTATAATTCCAGCACATATTTATATTATCTGCTCTTGAGTTTCTGTTGGCTCAATTCATGATCTGCAAGTATGCAGATGTTCATCCCTGCTGGATGACAGTGGTGCCTCTTAACTTCAAGGGAGCTGCCAAACAGACTATTAGGATATGGTTGTCTTCTGAGTAACTTTGGATACTCTTGCTAATTCTCCCAGTCTTGTTGTGTATGAGACACAGAAGAGTCAAATAAATCCCGTTTCCTTCCTATTCAACCTCTTTTCGGAAGTGGGTTATAGTCAGTACATCTGTTATTAAAAAGAAAAATAAAACATACAACAAGAATATCCATTTTCTTCTTTCCAGCTTTCTTCTCCCTGGGGCTCTTCTTCAACTCTTGAATTACTTTAAATAATAATTTGGGAAGATTGCAAAACACAGTTCCTATAAAACTAACCTAGCATGACTAATTTGCTAACAAAACACAAGTTTCCACTCTCTATTTATACATCATTATCATTGAAATGAAGCCAAAAAGTGATAGTGGTTACTTAGCTGCTCAAAATAAATTGCTTAAATTCTAGCCATAAATTTTCAACCGTATCACTGAGGTTAATGTGATAGGAAATACAGCAACTGGGATCCCTCAATGCCTAAATTACTTTTGTAGACAAAGGGAGAATATTTGTTCTTAATGTCACAATGTTCTTAATTTTACAATATTGCCTGACCTACTCTGCATTCTGATCAAGTTTTAAAACCTGACTTTTACCATATTGGAGTGAATCTATAGGAAACATTATAGAAAACTCTTGGGTGGTCTACTCTTACATAAAGCACACTGGATGTGATCTCTATTTAAAAGATTTCAATTAAGAATTTAAGTGTTACCAAATATAAAAATAATATCCTGATTGATATTCAATTTTCCTGTTTGGATGAATGAACACTACATGATCTGATGTACAACTAATCTCTATAGCTACACTATTCAAAAACATTTTAAAATCTGGCAAATTTACATGTAAAAATGTTGTCTTTAAAAAAAAACATTAAAGACAGATCTTTTTTTCTTCTCTTACTTTTCTGTGGCTGTAATATTTTTTATGAGCTACAAAACAAGAGGATGAGGAAGAAACTGGATCTAAAAGAATGAGCACTATTATAATCTTATTACTTGGATTTTATACTTAAATAAATTCAAGAACTTTCAGTGGTGGCAAGGACAATGGATTTTATTATTTTTGAATGGCTTAGCATCAAAGCTATGGCAACAAGGGCAAGAAAATTCAAGTCTTCACTATTGCTAAGCATAGTGTTCTTTACATTGCATGTTGATTTCAAAATTGGTGAAAGGATGATTGGCTGATTCAAACCACACCAACACCACTGCATATTGCCACTGTTACTTCTAATATAACTTTCATACATTTCTTACTCAATGATAAATGCAAAGTTTGACCCCAAGAAGGAATAATCTCTTAAAACATTACAGACAGGGATGAACAGATTGTGGAACAGCTCTGTGGAACGAGGCTGGCGGTCTTGCTAGACTGCAAAGCTAGACGTAAGCCAGTAGTGAGCTCTGTCAAAAAGTTTCAAGGCAGTAATAGATCACACCTAGAGTGCTGTGTCCATCTAGTTTTGGAAGGACAGGACAAATATCAGTGAGGTCTTCAGAGGCCACCAAGTTTGCCACTGAAGTGAATGCATGGATCTTGAATGATTAAATCATCGTCTCCTAGATTTACTTACCATGATACCATGCTTCAACACCACTAAGGTTTCTAAAGACTTCAGAATAATTTGTTTTCTCTAAATCAATTTGTCTCTTGTCAAACTGAGATTGCAGTTTTACAACCACCTGGGGAATAAGTGATCCCATTCCATAAATAACAGTCATCTGCATAATATGTACTAAGATGTCCCTGTAGACTTTAGATATTGTATATGAATAGAAAGATATAGACTCAGTTAAGAGATTTATGCAAGAGAGACTTCAGTTGATATGTATAACATTTTCTAACACAAATTTTTTCATAATACCATACAGAAAAATCTGTATAAGTATTGCAGATGTTAAGCTAGGAAAGTAAAAGAAAATACAAATAAATTGATATTTAAACAATGGAAACTTATTCTTGGTATCAAGATATCCAAAGTCAGGAATATGAAAATATTTGTTCTTGGCAAGAGCTCCGATAGCTATGGAATAGCAGAATGGCCCGGATTGAAAGGGACCTCATCAGGTCATCTGGTTCCAAGCCCCCTGTTGTGGGCAGGGACATCTTTCACTAGGCTAGGTTACTCAAAGCTCCATTCAACTTGTCCTTTAACATTTCCAGGGATGAGGCATCCACAGCTTTTCTCTGGTCAGCACTTTCTAGTGCCTTATCAGCCTCTTAGGAATACAAATAATATGAATAATGCAATTTTCTAAGAAAATACGCAGAGTATATATACAGTATACATATAGTGTGGCATATATATGACACTCCAGATTTGCTCCTTTGATTCTCTTAAAAGACAAAGGAATTTGGATTTTATGTTTCTGTTTTTAAACTATATGTGCTGGGATAGAGTTAATTTTTTCACATTCGTTCGTATAGGATTATGTTTTGTTTTTTTGCAGAACACAGTGTTGATAATATAGAGATGTTTTTGTTATTTCTGAGCAGGGCTTACACAGAGTGAAGGCCTTTTCTGCTTTTCCTACTGGTATGCTGGCAAGAAGGGTGGGGGTGAATGAGAGGCTGGGAGGAGACACAGCCGGAACAAAATGAGCAAAGGGATATTCCAGACCCTATGACATCATGCTCAGTGTGTAAAGTGCAGAGTGCTATGGATTTGTACAATCCAGCTTGGAGGGAGTAGCAGATTCCTCACAAGTTCAAGGTCAGCTGGGACCACAGTCATGGTCCTCCAGCTCAGGGCACTGAGACCCTCTTGATCTATCATGCATGCTGAAGATGCAGCCTAAGAATGCATTAAATGTGTCTGCCTTGTCCGTGTCCCTGTTTGTGAGTTGACCATCCTCATCCTGTAATGGGCCTATATTATTTTTACTCTGCCTATTACCATTAATATATTTCCAAGAAACCTCTTTTTATTGTCCCCCATGGTAGACAGGTGGCCAGCATCAACTCCAATTGAGCTGTGTCTCACAAACTTTTTGTTGCACTGGCAAGTAGCATTTCTGTGATCTTTCCATGTCATCCAACCTTGCTTCCACTGGGCATACACCTCCCTTTTTGCCTTGTTTCCAAGAGGAGATTCCTGTTTAGCCAAGACGTCTTTCTGCCTCACCTGCTTTATTCCTGACATTTGGGAATTGCCTGGTCCTGTGTCCTTAGGAGATAAAGTTTAAAAAGTGACCAGTACTGATGGACCTCAGCATCTGCAAAAATGTTTTCCCAGGAGACTTCAATTACTAATTCCCTGAGCAGCCTGAAGTCACCCTTCCTCATATCCAGAGCTGAGGTTTTGCTGGCACTTTTCCTTCTGTCAACAGAGATTATAAATTCTACTTCTTTGTGGTCATTGTGACCAATCTTCACTTCGCTCATAAGATCCTCTCTGGTGACAAGCAGTGGACAAGGAGGGCATCTTTCCAAGTTGTCTCCCTCAGGATCTGTTCCACTGAAGTTAATGAGAGTTTCTTCAAATGCATCAGTGAGTTTAGACTATGACAAATCAACAGTTACACTATCTTTAAAGGTAGGCTAGACTAACTAATCATTCTGAAATCATCTAAATTTCTCCCTTACACTTGTTTGAAAGTAACAAAACAAGAAATGAGTAAAAATATTAAGCAAAAGAATGTAAAATAAAATAATTTTAATAAGTCCTTTAAATAATAATTTAATAAGAAACAATTGAAACAATTTCAGAAATACTATATACAAAGACATTTGATATGCACTCTTAAAAGGCATAAGAGAACTGTCTGGCTGGGAAATGGCAGAGGCAGAGAAGTGTAAGACCACTCAGAAAAGTTTAATCAGAAAAAGGGGAATAGTACAGAAGAGAATTTAACATAGTACTTTTTTAAATGCAGTGAGTTTACTCTGTTTTCCCAAAGAAGGAGAAAGTAGCTAAACACTGACCCTGGTAGTTTGGGGTATTTTCAGTTTTCATTTCAATCTTAACTAGAGCCCGAGTACATCTGGATTTCCTCAGACACGTCCTCCCTTTTCTGTCAAGAAATTTTCTCTGTCTGGGAACTGGAGAAGTTTGTGCCCCGAGCTGGAATGTCCAAAATTTCCAGACATATTCACTATGCATGTAAAGATTAACTTTGCAGCACAGGCATAGTGAGCTTGCTGCTTCTGGGAAACATCAGTGCACAGTGCACATGTGGTACTGTGGATCTGCACACACGCAGCAAGCCTAGCATGCTCCAAATACACTGTATTTATGGGAGTACCTGTGGCAAAGAGGAGTTCTATCCAGGATTTCCAAATCAGAAATAATTTTGAACAATTTTCAATAATTTTGAATAATTTTTTGAATTTTTCTCCTCCTTCCTTGACAAAACTGACTTTGCCATAGGGATGGATGGCACTGAAAAATCTGAATGAAGCAATCACAGAAGCTGAAGAGATAAGATCACGATAACCCTAATGAATGGAAACTGCAGAGACAAGCATCAGAAACAGCTAGCTGTGATTTATGGACTTGGCTTCAACCAAAAGTTGAACACTAAGTAAAAGCTGTTTAATGTCTATGGTACCACTATGCTGCTAATAAGGACATCAGTCTAAATGGATAAATGAGGGGGTTTTTTTGTTTGTTTTTTGTTTTTTTTTTTACTTCCCTGGCCACTAAGAAAGAGGTGGTATATAGTTGTACTGAAGATCTTCAGAGAAGATGCCACTTCCTTTTAGCTGACCAAGATACTTCCCTCCTGAAAATACACTTCAGCTTCTTTTACCATTAGCACTCAAGAAATACAGGTGAAAAAACTCACTTTCCACTGTCAGGCAAACTGTGCTTGAATTGAATCAGATTTTGTATGCAGCTATTCTATTTATGTGGAATAGAACTGAGCAGATCTGCCCCATAAATTAATATGAACAAAATTAATTGTTCAAAGGCAGTCTTTATATGTATTGTAAAGGAATGCAAAAAACTGAATTGAAGCACAAAGATACCAGCACTTAAGAGACAATTCTTCATCAGAAATTGCATAAATTTGTATTGGGAAGATGCCAGTTCCTACTGATTTATATCCATTTAAAGCCTTTGGTTAAAGTGATAAAGTAGACCAGTTATATCTCTCTGATAACATTATGCCTGCAGGATGCTAGTGATAAGTGGCAGATTTTGCCATTAGCATAATATGACAATGCCAAATTAATTCTAATTATCTTGATTGTTGAGCACTTAAATGAAAACGAAGACATTGAAAGTAAATAATTGCTTAAAAGGCTACTCCTGAGGACAAAATATGAAGGCTAAAAAAAAAAAATACAGGGCAAAACAATGGACCTGAAGTATCTAAAATCTTGTAAGTTTATTTATTTCTTATGAACCTGCTTGGAAAGCAGTTTGACTTTTGAAAGCTTGAAAAATTTAAAACACCATTTTGCTAATTATTTTTTCATCATTTGTCAAACTTATGGACATTATTATTAAATTAACTGAATAAATTATCTGGAGGTTCTCAGACCTAAAGTCCACAGTTCATAATGCAGCTTATTGATCATAAAGAAAAAGATTAAAATGATACATAGTAGGAATTCACTAACAATAACTATGAAAAATACACTTCTCGGAAGGCATTAAGCCCTCATTGTTCAGCAAAATCTCACAAGGAAAATATATAACAATTTATATGACAAAAGAAATATTTTAAAGCAATTTATTTTGTAATTATCTCCAGATATTAAAACACAAATTGCTTAAATCCATTACTATATTATTTTCATGTCAGTATCTGATCATGTTATCTCTTTTTACCTATTTCTAATCTCTATTTCTTCAAAAAGTAGAAGCTGTCATTTACAACCAATCTATCATCTTCTTAAAAAAAGGAAAAGGAAAAAAAATAAATCTTGTGAATTCTTTTCTCTCTGTACAAGTAAAAATTTTAAATTATATGCTTATTTAGTGTTATGGAGGTGCAGAATGTCTAGAAAATTAGTATACCACACTCAGTCCACACAAACAGTAACCACAGCTTTCAAAACAAAATGCAGCTGTTTTTACAGCAGCCAGCCTGTTAGCTGTGTGCCCATTTCCAGCCCTGGATATCTCACACTGCAGTATTGTGAGATACATTCAGTAATGTATTGCTAAGAACAGGCTAGCAAGAATTAGTGTCACGATGGTTGCAACAGCAGTTAAAGGAATTGCATGCAGTTATTAAAAATCTTGGCTTTCTACGCACACTTTATACAGTTTGCTGAATTGTAAAGGAGCTGAAAAATCTGTTTAGTTTTGAAGTGATTTCATTAAAGTGTGTGGTCTTCTGTGATTTTTTTTTTTATTTTCTCTCCACAACTGTTTTCTTAAATGAATGAAATCTGTTTTGTCTGGGTCAAGTGCCTCAGCCAAGATCAGGGATACTCCTCACCTCCACCTGTTGAAAATACAGCTCTAGTGCCTGAGAATTTAGAAAGTTCTCACTATTTAAAAAAAAAAAAAAGTGACAGACAGTGTTAGTGTAACTTTGTTGAAATGCTTCTGCCCTCCTGCAAATGCCACAATACATTTCATTGGAAATCTATATGACTTTTCACTCTGACTCCCTCTGTCAACTCACATGGAGTTGAGAGGCTTCTGATACTCTCTGAAGGAAACAGGAATAAGTCCAATATGAAATTGAAAGAACCACTGTTGTATGGCATCATGCTGTAACTCCTGAGCCTTTGAAAATAGATCTGGAATTAACTGCCTGCATTTCCTCAGTAACCCAGAGGAAAAATCAAACACAAGATCAGAAGGATGCAACATCTTCTCCAGGCTGAGTTAACTGAACCAGGACTATAAGTCCTAATGAACTAGTCACAAGTTTCTGTTCACTGCAATGTGAAACTAGGAATCACCTCCTGAGAACAGTCATCCATAATTAATCTGTTTTCCCATTAAAAGTGAGTCAAAGTATGAGTCGAACTTTCCATTTTACTAACCACTTTCTCATTGCAATCATCTGTTTCTAGTGCTCTGAGCTCTCCTCTCCCAGAGATTTAGCTACCCAT
The DNA here is from genome assembly GCA_013397155.1 of Irena cyanogastra. Classification (NCBI taxonomy): domain Eukaryota; kingdom Metazoa; phylum Chordata; class Aves; order Passeriformes; family Irenidae; genus Irena; species Irena cyanogastra. The sequence continues at coordinate 149,151 of VWZV01007869.1, forward strand.
GTACCAAAGCATTGAGAGCAGCCCTGGTCAGGACTAACTGTATCAACTGTGCTCAGAGTGCTATGAGAAAGGCTTAACGGACATAAGAAAGGAAAGAATTAGAGATGAGAGTGCCTAAGTGAGATCATCCATGGCTCAGGGATTCAGAAGGGAAAATACCAGCATGGGAAGGCATGAGACCTAACAGGCAAAGACAGGGCAGGCAAAGGTGATGACATCCCAGCCAGGAGGTGTGGATGCCACTGGTGGAGCTATAGTCAGAGGTCCGAGGTAATTCTCTGACTCTGTGAATCCCCTGTGGAAGTCACAGGGCTGACAGCTCTTTGGGTGCCTCGTCTATTGAAGTGAAGAACACACAAGTGCTTACTCAAATATCTGGCAATTCTTATGTATCTTTTGTGAATGCTAGACAGTGAATAACTATTCTATATCTTCTGGTTTTGTATATTCCTCTTGTAGAGTCAATTATTCTCTACTTAAAGACACCCAAACACAACTAACCTAAAAACACACAGAAGACCATTCTCAAGATCCACAGATTAATTTTTCATCTTTAGTATGCTGGATTCTAACACCAGCGAGGAAATTAAATTTCAAATAAGCCACTCCACTTCACCCACACCTTCTGGCAAGGAAGAGACAATACATGAGATATTATGAATTGAAATAGTTTCCTAAAAGCACAGTAACAACAGCAATATTAAATAGCAAGAGTATACAAAAGAGAAGGTGTTTTACCCACAAAAAGGTATTCACCACTGGGAAAAAAGAAAAGGCTTCCTGAAGATAGCACCTGTGCCACAAGATATTCAGCAAACAGAGGCAATAGGGTGAGGAGAGCTCCTGCAGCTTAATGTTACCACAATTAGCCTGAAATAATGGAAAACAGGGACAAACACACTCTGGAAGCTAGTTTGTCCAAATAGGGATTGTGCTGCTGAGCTCAGTTCTCGGTATTGTTTGTCATGCCACCTCCAATACTCCAACTGCTGTACATATGTGGGGAAAACCTCTCTGCTGGGGTGTCTTTTTAGAAATAGCCATTCATTTAAAAACAACCAAAGGCTGATTTATGACTTTGATGCTGTTGCGGTGTAAGCTCAGCTGGAAACTAAGCACCATGCAGCCCCCTAGTCACCATCCTCCTCCCCATCCTCCTCCCCATCCTCCTAGTGGAATGGAGAGGAGAATCAAAAGTTAAAACCTGTAGGTTGACATATGAACAGCTTAATAATTGAAACAAAGTCAAATTTAATAGTAATAATAATAGTTAACAATAAATACTAATGATAGTAAAAAGGGAAAAACAAAAGCCCAAACCAGCAAGTGGTGCATGATATAATTGATCACCACCTGCTGGATAACACCAGACCTCATCCCTGAAACATAATCTGTTCCCCTTCCAGGTAACTTCCCAGTCTGTATAATGAACATGGTGCTCCATGATGTGGAAAATCCTTTTAGCAAGTTTGGGTCATTTGTCCCCACCCTGTGGTGTCTCCCAGTGGGTTTTTGTTGTCGTCGTTGTTGTTTGGTTTGTTTGGGTTTTTTTGGTTTTCTTTTCACAGGGGATGGGGGGAGGGGCGTGTTGGGGAGTTTTTGTGGTTTTGTTTGGTTGTTTGTTTGTTTGTTGTTTGATTGTTTAGGATTTTTTTTGGTTGGTTGGTTTGGGTTTTTTTGGTACCTCCTCACTGGCACAGCACGAGTATAAAAAATGTTCTTGACGTAGGATAAACACTACTTAGCACCAAAAAAACAGAGTGTTATCAATACTATTCTCATACTGAATACAAAACAGAGCATTGTACCAGCTGCTGAGAAGAAATTAACTCTATCCCAGGCTAAGCCACAACAGATGCCTGTCAATTAGGCAGGAAGGAACATTTGAGCCACCTGTGGCACAGAAAGATGCTTGATCCATCTTCACCTCAACATACAGTAACAGAGGATGAGCTGTATTGTTTGATATGTAAAGGACCTTAATTACACTTTGAATAGGCAAGAGTTTATGATCCAAGCACAAAATATCGTACTGGTTTCAGAACTGAACTTTTAGCCTGTTTCTTTAGACAAGAGCATGCAAACCTGGTAGCTAGCATGTATGTCTTTGTATGGTGAACACATATTCTAGGTATCTCCAGAAAAAGATACCCCCTTCTCATAGGTTCCATGAGGGCAAAGTCATTTAAATTAAGTCTAGAATTAACATTTAAATCTTGGACTTAGTCACTGAAACAGAGTCTCAAATATTGAGAAAAAATGTCTTCATTCCCTTAAAATCTCATTCCTGAAATTTCACTTCCAGAAATCTATTCCAAGAAGATTATCAGATCACATTGTGACTATTGGAGGCTATGGACGCTGTCTCACCCAGATATTTGCTTGTTACTACAAAACCTACATTTTTTGTAGAAATTCTTCTAATTAAATATTTTCAACCTCCATCTTCCACCTGGAGCCGTACTGATAAACACTCAAGGGTATGTTTTAAGTCTCCCAATGGAAAAAGAGAAACCAAAACCAAAACAAAATAAAAAGGAGCAGTGGAGGAAAGAACTGGAATGATACATTTACTATAATTCATCCTGTAATTATCCTAATTTTGGAATCAATCAGAATTTGAAGTCAGGACTTCCCTTCCCATATCTAAAAACTTTTAAATTACTTTTATTTAATCCTATACTAGCTGAATGTTATCCAGGGTTAAGATTGTTATACTTTTAACAAGTAGTTTGATATAGTAGAACCTGTAGAAAATGTGGGTGTCTCTAGAAAAATCAAATCTGCAAAGGTTCATTTGAACTGCATTTCAGCATGGCAGTGTTTTTATCAGGTTAATAGAGAAGTCGGCAGTCAATTATGTGATAAAATTACCTCTACATTGTAGCAGAATTCAATCCTTTTGCCAGCTGAGAAATCAGGAATGAGAAAAATACACAACTTGAGTAAAAAAGCAAAATCACTACTGTTACCCTGTTTACAGTTCACTACAGATTTGATGTTAGAATAGCTGCAGAGAAAGATATCAAGCAGGTAATGAGCTTTCTGAGTACTAATCGCATGAGACAATCTATAAAGCATTAGTATGAAATAACACACTATTTATGATCAGATATTTACACCGTGCAGCTACAATCACTAGTGAGCAGAAAGCATGACTACTCGTCTCAGGTCATTGCGTACATAAAAAGGAAGTCATTCTATCAAGACCATTATGGAAATAGACTGCAACTTTTTTTCTTATTTTCCTTTGCATTTCACAACTCAGAAATCCTCTCAAGAGTTGTCTCAGATTCCTCAGAAATGTGTTTCTGACCTTTCTTCACTTTAAACACCCTCAATCATTAGTTTTCTTGGTGAAGCCTAATGCACTTTCTCAGTTCGCGTCATGCTGTACGGATTATGAAAGAAAGCTGATCAATTTATTATACTTGCAAGATGGATAACGAAATTATTCATCTGTCTGTCTGTCTCTCTCAGAGTTCATCTACCATATCCACACATATATACCAGCTGAAGACCTACAGGTGTACCTAGTTTAGGTTACCTTAGCATTTACTCTTTGCAAACCCCATTTTACCATCTGCCTTTTCAAAATTTTCTACCTGGCTCCCCTTCGTGTGGTCACATGCCAGTGCCAGCTTTCTTTGGAAACCTGAGAAACAGCAATTAAACAGCAAGACTCTTTGCATAGGAGGCAGTGTAGGCAGATGTTGGTGAGCCAGATAATAATTTGGATTCTTGGGCAGCTTGTACACAATCTGTCTTCCTTCCCTTTTTATATTCAGGACTGTAGAAAAATAAATTTACTTCTCTGCTTTTGGCCAGAATATACCCCAGAAACAACAACCTTTTACCAAATTTTTTTCTAAATTAATCGTATATGTCCAGAAAGAAGCAAATAAATATCTCCCACAGGAAGCCATTTTGAGAATTGATGAATATTTAAAGAAACAGATCCAATACATTCTCAGCAACAGCCTAGACAGACAAACAGGCATTCATCCTGTCCCTCTGAGCCACCTAAGAGTAAGATGTCTTCCCCAAACCACCTAGGTTCTCCCTATGGAGCACAAGAAGAAATAGGTACCTTCAGAGAGCAAAAGCACTCCGTATTTTTGTTGATGGTGGTAGTTTAAGCACCATCCTAAAATTAGTCTAGTAAGACAAACTGTTTTTCAGCTGAAGGCCACCTCTCCTTCTCACAACTTTATTTCTAAATAAGAAAAAGACTGCTTTCATTTTATTAACACATTTTAAGTCAAAAAAGTGAGCATTTACTCACTGCTTAAAGCAATTCTCCACATTCACCAAAACAAATACTTTCATTCAAACTTGTATTTCTGATAAAATCAATAACTTTAAAGTAAAAAAAGAAGCATTCATTTTGAATTTCAGTAGTTAGACATAAAAGTAGATGTCTTTCATTTACTGTAAGAGCTCTAGATGCATCAAGGGAAAGAAAGAATCTGTTTCTGTCATATAAAATAAATTTCTATGCCCTTCCTCTGAAAGCTGTATTTGAAAACACAAAAAATAGACCAACACCATCCAAGTCTTTTCAAAAGTTCTTTTTTTCCCATATTTTTCTTCTGAAAGGGCGCATATTATAAAATCCTTGCCCCAATTGCCTTAATTCAAAAATTGATTTCTTATTTTGTTTTCAAATCTGAATCATAAACCCAGAACAGCAATGAAGAGCTTAATTTGTATCAAGTTACAAAATGCTGAGCCCAGTTGAGATAGCTATAAATTTTACTAGAAATTAAAAAACTAAAAACACTTGAGAAGAATGGGTCAGTGTGGTGGGAGTTGATTTTGTTTCATCTCTGTACTAAACATCAATTGCTTTATTAAAGAAATGTCAAACAATATGCATATATAGGTTGAAAAATCAGATTATAACTTTTGTGCTTTTTTGGTTTTTATTTTTTTTGAGGTTGCTTATTGGTTGGGTTTTTGTTTTTAATTTGTTTGTTTGGTTTGGTTTTTGGGTTTTGGTTTGTTTTTTTTCCTGTGGCAGTCTTCAAGGCCTGTTCAAGGCTCAAGCTCTGAGCAACCTGATCTAGTGGAAGGTGTCCCTTTCAACAGCAGAGGGGTTGGAACCAGATGATCTTTAAGGTTCCTTCCAACCTAAACTGTTCTGTGACTATATGATCCATGATGTTGCTTAAAATTATCATGTCACTGCTACTTTCTCACTTTAGCAACAAATAATATCAAAACACAAGACACTTGAAGAAGGATCACCCCATTTCTCAAAGTGTTTGTTTAAATCTTTGGAGAAATGAATGTTGGAATATCTATGTTTATTTTCAGCAGAAAATAAAAGAAATTAAAAAAAAATTGAATGTTCATCTTCCAAACAGCTTAGACCAGCTTCCTGATCTTTTATGTTCCTTTTCCTCTCCTCATTTCCTTGTGTTACTCCCTTCCCAATGCAGTCAAAGAATGCTTAGGTAAACAGAACTCATGGGACTATTACAATATTGTCTTCTAGTCTTCCACATCTGAAATTAGGAAAGCCTGGCTTCTTATTTCTATCTTTACAAGAAATAGAGAAAAATTAAGAGGAGAGGAAAAAGCCGTCCTAGTCTTGGTAAGGAAACTTCTGAAGGCAGAAAAATTTTTGTCTCTCTTTTCATTGCACCTCTTAGCAGTGGAAAAGAAAATTGTGCCCTTCTTTCAGCAGCAGCTGATAACTGTCTTGGAAACACCAGAGTACCTTCCATGGATGAGTGAGAAAGCAATACAGACTTAGCTACCTGTCTGTCTACTCACACACATGTGCTGGAAAAAATAATCAACTTTAATTTCAGTAACACAGGAAAAAAAATTTCTTTCTGAAAAAGAGACAGTAACACAGTAATAAATGGAAGGCGAAAAAAACCCAAAAGTCACCAGACTTCTATAAGTGAAGCTATAGCACATGCATTAGATGAAAAATGAGAGCATAGCATAAGGAAAAACTACATATCCATAGGAAATATGAGAAAGGAGAGGAGAGGAGAGGAGAGGAGAGGAGAGAAGTTCTAAAAAAGAAAATGAACAAGAAAAAAATGCAGCTTTTTGAGGACTTTGTTAATTAAAAGAAATTCTTCCATGTGCCTTTTATAGCTCTACCCTTAATACTTCAATCCTGAAGTAATTACTGTAATTTGGGCATGGGTTTCCTACCAGTACTAACATCTCTGGCCCTAACATACTATCCTGGTTTTGACTGGGATAGAGTTAATGTTCTTCCTAGTAGTCGATACAGTGGTGTGTGTTGGATTCAGGATGAGAATAATGTTGATAACACACTGATGTTTCAGTTGTTGCNTCATGTCTGTACTAAACATCAATTGCTTTATTAAAGAAATGTCAAACAATATGCATATATAGGTTGAAAAATCAGATTATAACTTTTGTGCTTTTTTGGTTTTTATTTTTTTTGAGGTTGCTTATTGGTTGGGTTTTTGTTTTTAATTTGTTTGTTTGGTTTGGTTTTTGGGTTTTGGTTTGTTTTTTTTTCCTGTGGCAGTCTTCAAGGCCTGTTCAAGGCTCAAGCTCTGAGCAACCTGATCTAGTGGAAGGTGTCCCTTTCAACAGCAGAGGGGTTGGAACCAGATGATCTTTAAGGTTCCTTCCAACCTAAACTGTTCTGTGACTATATGATCCATGATGTTGCTTAAAATTATCATGTCACTGCTACTTTCTCACTTTAGCAACAAATAATATCAAAACACAAGACACTTGAAGAAGGATCACCCCATTTCTCAAAGTGTTTGTTTAAATCTTTGGAGAAATGAATGTTGGAATATCTATGTTTATTTTCAGCAGAAAATAAAAGAAATAAAAAAAATTTGAATGTTCATCTTCCAAACAGCTTAGACCAGCTTCCTGATCTTTTATGTTCCTTTTCCTCTCCTCATTTCCTTGTGTTACTCCCTTCCCAATGCAGTCAAAGAATGCTTAGGTAAACAGAACTCATGGGACTATTACAATATTGTCTTCTAGTCTTCCACATCTGAAATTAGGAAAGCCTGGCTTCTTATTTCTATCTTTACAAGAAATAGAGAAAAATTAAGAGGAGAGGAAAAAGCCGTCCTAGTCTTGGTAAGGAAACTTCTGAAGGCAGAAAAATTTTTGTCTCTCTTTTCATTGCACCTCTTAGCAGTGGAAAAGAAAATTGTGCCCTTCTTTCAGCAGCAGCTGATAACTGTCTTGGAAACACCAGAGTACCTTCCATGGATGAGTGAGAAAGCAATACAGACTTAGCTACCTGTCTGTCTACTCACACGCATGTGCTGGAAAAAATAATCAACTTTAATTTCAGTAACACAGGAAAAAAAATTTCTTTCTGAAAAAGAGACAGTAACACAGTAATAAATGGAAGGCGAAAAAAACCCAAAAGTCACCAGACTTCTATAAGTGAAGCTATAGCACATGCATTAGATGAAAAATGAGAGCATAGCATAAGGAAAAACTACATATCCATAGGAAATATGAGAAAGGAGNATACTATCCTGGTTTTGACTGGGATAGAGTTAATGTTCTTCCTAGTAGTCGATACAGTGGTGTGTGTTGGATTCAGGATGAGAATAATGTTGATAACACACTGATGTTTCAGTTGTTGCTGAGCAGTGCTTATCCTAGGTCAAGGACTTTTCAGCTTCTCATGCCCTGCCAGCAAGCAGGCTTGGGTTACACAAGAAGCTGGGAGGGGACAGAGACAGAACAACCGACCCCAACTGACAGAAAGGATATCCAATGCCTTATGCACTGTGCTCAGCATATAAACTAGGCAGAAAGCTGGCCTTGGGGATGCTGCTTGGGAACTGTCTGGGCATCAGTCTCATGGTGGTGAGCAATTGCTTTCATTTGCATCAGTTGTTTCTCCTATGGCTTCTCTCCCTTTTCGTAACTTTCATTAGTATTATTATTACTACTACTAAGTTTTAGTTATTAAGTTGTCCCCATCTCAACAACAGTAAGTTTTCTTACTTTTACCTTTTGATTATCTTCCTCATCCTATCAGGTAAACAGGGAGTGAGTGGAGAGCTCTGTGGTGCTTGGTTGCTAGCTTGGATTGATCAGTGCATATCCCTAACAAAGGTCTTAGTATCCCAAGTCCTGGCCATCACAGCCACAGTCTATTCTACTAAGGTCAATTTACAAGCCAGGACAGTTTTACTGTTTGAAAGCTGTTGAACAATAACTCGAAGTTATTAGTTTGAATCTTTCTGAACATGTTTACCCCTGCAAAATGAGCTGTTATCTCTTGATCATTTCCTGTCCCTGACAAAGATGGGGCTGAATAACCAGAATTCAATATCCCTGCATTCAAATCCCACCTATCATTAGCTCAGCTTGTGAAGACAAGTTTTACAGTTCTTTCTAACAATGCTGAAGGGAGAAAGGGCAAAGTGCTAATCCTTCCTTCTCTCTCTGATAGGAGAGGTGCATATTTGAAATACTGTAAACCTAGATACATTTACAAAATTATGTATTTCTATTATTTAAGCAATTCAGAATTATAAAGTTTGCATGAGCTTTGCAGATATGTATGAAAATATTGCCAGAGGCAGGAATCACTTCTGCAATATCACCATATCACTGGTTCACTGCTTCGCTGCACATAAACCTTATTTCCAATTAGTCTGAGCTCCCTGAGAATCAATTGGAGACTGTATAAACATTCTAAACACATACTGTGCATGCCACTTCAAATTTACCACTAACACTTTACTATATTTCTGTCAATTATTCACAGGAAATAGGCCATATTGCACCAAAGTCATGGTTTAATAGTGTTTCATTTTTTTCTCCAACCACCAAGCACAAAATCTACAGGAAAAATCTACAGATAAACTATTTGTTGCATTTTCTATTTCTTATTGAACAATTACAGCACACAAAAACAAAGGTAGTATTAGCAATCTGATTATCAAGGAAATAAACTTAACACTCTGTTGCATACTCAGGAGCAATGACATGCAAATAACATTCTTCAAGCCTCATTCACACAGACAAAAATGGCAGGCCAAAAGTTTACTAAGGCTAACCTGCTGTTTTTATGCTGCCTTCACCCCAATACCACAGGCAACATCGGATCCCTAGAGGTCTAAAGGCTTCCTTCCATGTAACCAATAAATCCAGTTTGGGTCCTTCTTACATAATCTTCAAAAATCAGTTTATACCTTAAACTTTACCTCAGAAAAATTGCCAGAGAGAAAATTCAAAGGGGCAAAATCAGTGTGCTAAAGCTTACAGTGTTATTTCTCCCTAATGGCAGAAACAGCACCTGTAATTTCCCAAGTATTTTAATCATTTTCAGGTCTGGGAGGTGGCACCTAACAGCTCTTAAATCACAACTCAGTAGATTTTCATATGCATTATTTTTCTCAGTCAAAATTGAAGCTTGATCCCCACACCCTGATGGATTTGAAGCATGCCAAATACTTCATTCAAAAGGTAAGCAGGGAGGAATACCATATTTGCAAGCAATATACAGTGAAGTATAAAACAACAATAAAAATCAGATCATTGTAGAAAGGCATTAAAATTTTATGAAATTAAATATATATAATTATATAGAAATATAATAAATATAATATAATATAATAGATATTATATATTTTATATATAAATTAATAAATATCTCTATAATATATATTATAAATTTATGAAAAAATATAAAAGTTTTAAGGATCACATGACATTTTCCCATTCTCTTGGCTGGGGAAGTGGGAATCAAAGGGGTAGAAATATCAAATCATTTAAGTTGGAAAAGATATTTGAGATCATCTAGTCCAACCCTTAACCCAGCACGGTCAATTTCACCACTAAATCACCTCTGTAAGTACCATATCTACACCCCTTTCAAATGCCTCAAAAGATGAGGATACCTCCACTTCCCTGGGAAGTCTGTTTCAGTGCTTGATAAACCTTTCAGGGAAAAAATTTTTCCTAAAATTCAATCTAAACCTTACCTGTAGCAACTTGAGACCATTTCCTCTCATGTTTCTTACTTGGGACTAGACCAACCCCCACCTGACCAAAACCTCCTTTGACATATTTCACGTAGGCTTCCTTAAACCTCCTTTTCTTCAGGCTGAACAACACAGATTCCCTCAGCTGCTCCTCACAGCACTTGTGCTCCAGACCCTTCACCAGCACTGTTGGCCTTCTCTGGACACACCCCAGCTCCTCAGCATCTTTTTTGTAATGAGGGATCCAAAACCGAACACAGCACTTGAGGTGTGGCCTCACCAGTGCTGAGTACAGAGGGACAATCACTGCCCTGGTCCTGCTGGCCACACTACTGCTGATCCAGACCAGGTGCCATTGGCCTTCTTGGCCACCTGGGCACACGCTGGCTTATGTTCAGCTGCTGTTGAACATCACCCCCAAATCCTTTTCCACCAGGAAGCTTTCTAGCTACTTTTCTCCCAACTTGTAATGCTGCATGGAGTTGTTATGACCCAAGGGCAAGACCTGACACTTTGCCATGTTGAGCTTCATACTATTGGCCTTGGCAGATCCCTCTGCAGAGCCTTCCTCTCCTCCAGCAGATCAACACTCCTGTTCAGCTTAGTGTCATCTGCAAAGTGCCTGGAAATGCACTTGATCCTCTTGTCCAGGCCACGGATAAAGATATTAAACAGGACTGACCTGAAACCAAAGCCCCGGTTAAGACCACTGGTGACTGGCTACCAGCTGGATGCAACTCCCTTCACCACCACTCTCTGGGCTTGGCCATCCAGATGGATTTTACCCAGTGAACCACGCACCCAAGCTGTGAGGCACCATTTTCTTCAAAAAAATGTTGCGGGAGACAGTGTCAAAGGCTTGACTAAACTTCAGCCAGACAACAGCCACAGCATTTCCCTCATCCACTAAGTGGGTCACCTTTTCAAAGGAGATCAGGTTGGACAAGCAGGATCTGTTGGGCCTGATCCTCTTGTTGTCCTGCACGTGCCCACAATGGCACTCAGGATGATTTGTTCCATCACCTTTCCCAGTCCTGAGGCCAGGCTGACAGGCCTATGGTACCCTGGGTCCTCCTTTCAGCCCTTACACATGGGTGTCACATTGGCCAACCTCCAGTCAACTGGAACGTCTCTAGCATGCCGGGACTGCTGATAAATCATGGAAAGTGCTTCAATGAGGCTTTCCACCAGCTCCCTCCGTTCCTCCATTCATCTGACCCGTACATGTGAGTGTTTAAGTGGTGTAGAAGTCAATGACCACTTTCCCTTGGATTATGGAGGCTTCATTCTGCTCCCTGTCCCTGAATTCCATCCAGTTCAGTGGACTAGATACCCTGAGAACAATTGTTCTTACTGGTACAGACTGAGGCAGAGAAGGCATTAAGTACCTCAGCCTTTCCCTCATTCTTTGTTGCTATGTTCCTCCACAGCCAACAAGGGATGGAGATTCTCCATAGCCTTTCTTTTGTTGCCAATGCGTTTTTAGAAAGATCTTTTATCATGTTTTGCAGCAGTTGCCAGTATAAGTTTTAGTTGGCTTTAGCTCTTCTAATTTTCTCTCTGCATAACCTTATGAAAACTTTGTAGCCCTCCTGAGTTTCCTGCCTCTTTTCCCGAAGATTATAAACTCTCTCTTCTTTTTATCTTGAGCTCAAGAGAAAGCTATCTCTCTGTTCAGCCAGGTTGATCTTCCTCCCCTCTGACTTGTTTTTTGGCACACAGGGATTGCCTGCTCCTGTGCCTTTAAGATCTCCATCCTGAAGAATGTCCAACCTTCCACGATGCCTTTGCCCTTCAGAACTGCACCCCAAGGGACTCTCTCAAACAGTCCCCTAAGAGACCAGAGTGCTCTCTGGAAGTTGAAGTTCTGCTAACCCACCTCCTAAGTTCTCTGAGGGCTGGAAACTTCCATTTTGTGCCCATAATGTCCTTCAACCATCACATGACTCACCGGTCCTTCTCTGTGCACAAGCAACAGGTCCGGTGGGGTGTCTTCCCTAGCTGGCTCCCTCTCACCAGTGTGTCAGGAACGTCCCTTCCACACACTCCAGGAACTTCCTACACTGCTTCTATTTTAGTCACTTGGAAAAAAAAAGGTGTTGTTGAAGACTTATCTGTGTGATATAGTGATGTTGACTCTCTCTATATGAATAGCTTAAATCTTAAAAGGGATTTTTCAATCTGTTCTGTTTACTTTTACAAGTATAATTTTAGAAATATCAGAAATCAACTTACTAGTCAGCTTTTTCATTTCACTTACATTCATCATATCTCACTACTTAGGTATGATTTTGAATTGCTTCCCTTTCTTCTATTTCTAAATAAAATGTGCTAAAAAAGTGCCATTCCAACTCCACAGCTCAATTATTTGTGCAGAAAGAGATGAATTTCACACAATGTCAGAATTTGGCAATATTTTGATTCTGCTTTTAACTACAGAAGAATAAAATACACTGGGGAGTGCAGTGATGAAGAGCTGAGAATAACATTCTGTTGTTCAGTCTTCATTAGAAAATACTGTGCATCTGGTTGTGGGGTACACTTCCATTCAAACCACTGGAAGCAGAACTTATGGTTAGCCCTCACAACAGCAATTGCTCATCATCATTGGGGATTTTTCATTTGTTTTTCTATTTCCCTACCTCTAGATACATTTTCCAGAGGCACAAAATCCAAGTTTTGAACTCGTCTAACCTCATCTTCATCCTTCCTTCTCCAAATAAACAAGAGATATAATTACATGTATTTAAATTATTAAATTACCTCTCAAAAACCTATGTCAGTATTCTTCAATGTTAAATTGATTTTTGAGTATCAAAAGATAAAAGAATGAAAAAAAATGAAAGAATGCAAAAGGAAAAGTAAGGTTTAGTAGGGAGAGTTCATTGAGTTTAAACCTTGACTCATAAAACAGTGAAGATGCCTATGGAGTGGAACCCTTTATTCATTTGTAGTTAGACAATTAAGACATTACCCTGCAAAGCATGAGCAGGTCTTACTTTTACTGAGAGCAAGGCAGTTGAAGATGATTACCTACATTATAGTAACAGGCTCAGGGACAAAAGCACCATAGCAAGTTTTTTTTTTATTTTCACCGATCTAATCCACTCAAGATCCTTCTCCCTGACACTAAGTGCTCGAATCTTGCTGCCTACTCTCCCTTTTAGCCCTTTCTATCTTTGATGCTTGCAAGCACAACTTTTTTTTTTTCTTTTTTTTTTTCTTTTTTTCTTTAAACAGACAGATATCATCATGTTCATGATCAGGAGATGTGATTGAGACCTTCTTCTTGGGATGTGGGAGTTGTTGTATTATATTCCCTTGGTCTAGGGCAATCATTTCCTTGGGAGATATCCTGTCTTAGAGCTCCTGAGCTAAACACGGACATCTCAGGATCCCAGCAAAGTTACACATGAATTCCCATCTGAATTTCAGAAGACTGATGCCCCAAATCAGTGGGCCCAGAATTTTACCTACTTTGAGTTGAAAAGGACCCATAATCTATTGACTTCCATACAGGGAAATCCAGATAGTTGTCTTGATAGTGTAGAGAATTTATTGGCCATTATCCAGCAGTCTCTGCCTCTCTCATTAACTGTACAAAAAGCACATAGATTTAATATGGTGTATTTGCACTGATGATTAGGTAACTTCAACACTTAGATACCATTTTTTCTAACTTAGGTGGTCTAAATACTACCTTGGATATTCAGAGAAGAAAAAGAAAATAAAAGTATTTAAAATCCCTTTGAAGCCTGATGGGATGCCTTCCCTTGCCTTCCCCTGCCAACGCCTTAAGATGTTTTCTAATTATATATGATAATTTCTGAAGACAAACTGCAAAAAAAAAAAAAAAAAAAAAAAAAAATACACTATAAAAAAAAAAAAAAAAAAAAAAAAAAAACAAAACTACACTATACAAAAATAAGTTTAATGTAAATATTATTACAACACAAAAATATTGACTTATCTTAAAAGTTTGCTCCATGCCAAATATTTTCATTTTCAAACCACTGCTTTTTCAATTGTGCACATTATACAAACAAATAAAAACCAACCTGAAAAACAGAAACTTTATTGTCTTGTGAATGAGGCCATCCATATAAAAATAGACAATCACAGTGAAATCTTTCTCAGCAGAAGAATGAAATGAAAAATAGGTACAGAATGCTGCAATACTTTTGTTGAAACTGTAGAGTTTAAAGACAACTGAAATTTTTCTGCGCTGTTAATTTTTAATTTTAGTCTACAATAGAATTGTTATTAAAAAAAATACCAAACACATGGCATTTGGGTTTTTTTAAGAAAAAAAAAAAAGTAAATAATGGCAGTCTAAGAGACTTTAGGAGGGAAAATACTAATTTCCAAAATTACTTTAAAAGGCATGTTTTAGTTATGTTAGACCAGAGACTCTGCTGTTTTCTGGTAACTCTTCAACAAGTACTTTCCCAAATATTTCTATTCCAGTGCAATCTTATATTTTCAAAGTTGAACTTCATCTAAGCAGTAAAAATATGTTAGATTATGTTAAGATAAAAATTTTTTAAAAATCGAAGTAAAAAGAATTAGATGTCTGTATATATCATACTTAAACTGGTTTTTCATTCTGTGTAAATCACAAATCATTTATTTAGTTTAGAAAGCATGGCTGTAGGCTTCGGTGGTATAAATGAGAACTATTTAAGTAAGGAATTGAGTTTGTTTGCCTTCTATTACAAGGCTACTTCAGCTGTGAAAGATGTTCACTTCATATAGTAATTAAAGGAAAAATTCATCTATGGTATAGTAGAAATCCTTTCTGGTTTGGGTTGGGATTTTTTTGTTTGAACACTATGTATTTCACTTTTTTCCTCTTGAGAGAAGGCAACGTACTATATATGTGGTTAAAATAGGCATGCTACTGAGGAGATTCTGTCCTATCACAGTTTTGTTCCAGTAGCAGACATTGTAAATGTAGTGATGACTATCACTTTGTCTAGTGTAGCTCATTAACACCTCAAGTTGTGACGCTTCCTTTAATCCTTCTGGAAACTGTTGATTTTTTCATTTCTTTGGTATGAAACTTTCAGATTTGTGGGAGCTGCATGGCAATCTGATTCCATTTAAATGCTGTACACCATATATCTTTGAGATATACAGACAACTGTATTATTAAATGAGACTTTAAGATATTTCATTACAAAGAACATAAAATTTCTATAGTATATATTACAGTTCTCAGCAGAAAAACAGATCAAAGAGTCACGTCACCAGAAAATGCTCTATTAAATGGTTGTTTACAAGAAGCCTTTTAACTCTATCTCTGCAACAAGAAATCATGCGAGGCTGAATGGCTGCAGACATATTGCAGACTAAGTGCAGACAATTTATTTGCTGCATCCCTGCATTCCTGTAATGTTTCTCTGTGTGTCCTTTAGAGTAAAGTGGAAACACAAACAGGAAAGTGCCTTGCTTTGTGATAAATGAATGTGTCTGAGAACATGAGACAGTGAGAACAGCCAAACTAAGTGATCCAGGGCTGTGGAGCACATGAAAGAAAATGGGAGGGAACTTTTTTATAATGTCAATTTAATCAGATCTTCAGTCCCAACAGCCACAGCAGCCAACAGTTGAAATGACAATATCATGCTGTTATTCATGTTTGGAATTAGATCCTTTTTTGAAGGGAAGAGACATGCTCTTATTCATAACATAGCTTTGGGTTTAGCAAGCTCTAAATAAAAATGTAGTACCCATTACTGTGTATCTGATCCACTAGTACTCCTAAATATCTCTTCCTATTGTACTGATGCTAATACCTATTATCATACAGGTCTTTCTGCTCCTTCATGGTATCATTTCTGAAGAGTCAGATTGAACAAAACAGGGTTAGCAGAAGCAGTTGGGATTATCGCTGCAGTGGAGGATCTTGTAAAGCACAATGTGAAGTCTGATCTGCCTTATTCTCATCATTCTTTGGGTTATACATTATATCATCTCTTCATCCGTGCCTCCTATACATAAACATTTGCTGAAAGAAATAATTTACTTTTATATAGGCATCACATAATGAATACGTATTCATCGATCAATAATTGGCATCCAGTTATTCTTAAAAATAAAGTATTATTTCATATTCTCTTTGTGTCAAAAACATGCTAGACTGTTGACTGTGACCTTATGTATGTACTGAGTTGACCAGGAGTTCCTGAGAAAATATGAAAGCTTCATGAAGCAGATAGGTTGACAAGAGACTGAGCACTTGAAGTAGCTAACATTTCACCACATTCTATTGAGATATCAACCTGATGGTGACATCTGTAATGACAGGTCACAATTTGCGACACCAAGCATAGCACCAACCCTTTCTCTGTGACCCATCTTTCGCTGTTTTTTATTGAAACATTAACCAAATGAACCTCTATGGCAGGTGGTGCTCTTTGTAGCAGGTTCTTTATGTCAGTAAATAGGTCTTCTCAAATTTATGTCAACAACTTGCCCTTAAATGGCAGAACTCACTGCAACCCTCAGTGCTTGCAGCCTTGAACAACAGAATAACAAGTAATAAGACTAGTCGAATTTGTAGCAAACGAACATGAACTGGGGCCAGAATCTCCTCAGAACCGCAATACAAATTATTTTATTGTGGGACAGATACATAAAGAGGGAATACATGCCTTGAGAGGGAATTTGTAAATTCAAAGGGCATAGGTAACAGTGAACCATGCAGAATTACATGTAGCAGAGGTAGCCAACATACTTTCTGCAAGACTTCTGAGCCAGTCTGGTGCCCTGAGTGGCATCAGAAGTGGCACTGTTAGAGGAGAATTGACATACACTAGTCAATTTAATCAGCTAGTGGAATTAGGTTACTCTGCAACCAATCTGTCATGGCTTCCAAAGTTCTGCAAAATGGTGAGGATCAGTGCGGGTGGCCGTGGTAGCTTCCCTGGGCAGGTGCTGTCAGGGTGCCTGCAGCACCCAAAGCATCTCCGCTCCAGGCTGTGTTGACAACTCCCCCAGCCCAGCAGACACCCGAGCCCGGATGGAGTAACTTCTGCCTCACCAGGTGAACGAGAGGACTCTTTGCTTGGTAAATCCAACTGGGTTTACTGTGGGTAGGTCAGAGGGTCCAGGTAGGGTGGAGGTAGGGCAGGAGCAGATAGGAAAACAACCACAGCTGAAGGAGACCACAGGCAAAGAGCCCTGAACAGGGTAGGGACTAGTGGTTATAACTGGGGAAATGAGGGAGGGGTCAGAATACAACTTAACCAATGGGGAGAGGAGTCAGGGGAGGAACAGAGGTGAGGTAACTTGGGGAACACCAATGAGGGAGTACAGTGGGAGTGGTCTTACTGAGGGAACCAATGGGGGAACAGAAGGCACAGAATCTTCCAGAACTGGGGATGAACAACATTTGAGTGACACCAAGACATTTGCATTGGGAAGCAAAGGGTCATGGGGAATTGTTCCAGTCCCTCACCCTAACTTAGACGAGGGTATCTTCCCAGGGCATCCCAGCTCTGTATCCCCCATGCTTGTCTCCCACAGATCAGTGCCAGTAGCTTTCTGAAGCTTTTGATGCCTAACACAGTGGAGGTCATTTATCACGTTTCCAGAATAAATTGTTTTGGTAGTAATAATAATCTAACAACTCTTGGACTGCTACTTCTTTTAGATATTAGAGAGTTGCTCCACTTGAAAACCACTGAATTCACAAACACACCTGAAATTAGACCCAATTTTCAAATGGAAGTTTCAGTCTGTGCTAGAGATGCTAAGGAAACTGTCTGTAGTTTATATTATAGAAACGTAATGATAAATTAGCTAAAAGCAGTACTAGAATCTTATTTGGTCAAGGGAAGATACAGGAATGTGAACACAGAGAAAACTACTAATGCTTTGGTCTTTGGGTAGTACCAGATTTCATTTCCTTTTGATGTTGTGGCCAGGACATTGCTAAACCTCATCAGCATTGATTTATGAAGCCAGATATAGATAAGATGGGAACATGTGGAATAAGCATTTCAGTATTAACAGGGACAGAATATTGTAGATAGAAACTGATCTGACTGGATGAAAAGGGTTTATCTTGGGATGCCTTGCTGTGTCTCTCTGTGTACAGACAAATTTCCCTGGAATTCTAAAGTATTTGCATATATAGAGACACACATTAGCTGAATGCACTATTCATATTCAAATTAATTTTAGTAATTAAAAAAAAAAAAAAGAAAGAAAATCATCCACTGAAGGAACACATTTCTGCCAGAGATGCTCAAAATAAAAGTGATGTGACTAATAACCAATCATCTGACAACGTACTGGTGTGCAAAATATCAAGGCTTAACTTTCTCGTTGAAGTAATTTTCTGGACTGTCCGCATGAAGTTCTCTTGTAGCAGTTTGCCTTTCTGAAATTTATGGATTGGATATGTGAAGAAAAAAAGCAGTGATTTGTCTGTCAAAAAATGTATTGATTTAAATAAGCTTTCCTATATTTTCTGTTTGAGAATAAAGTAGTGCCAATTTAATGGTCTGTATAAACTGTTTCATCTGTTATTGAATTTCAGTGTATTCTTTCTGGAGAGACTTTTACCGTAATTAGGCCAGTAAGAGTAACAACTTCAACAGAGAGCTTTATTAAACTAAAAGACAACTTGGGCTTGTGAGGAACAGTGCATGATAACCAAATAAGTGAAAACTAATCTAACCAGAATGGAGAGAAGAGTATAAACACTACAGAAGACTTAAATTTAGAGGTAAAAATACAAAGAAATATTTACTGTATTTTTGCCTGCTTTTATTCTTTCCCTTCTCATTCTTTTCCCTTCTCACCTCTCTATCTCAGTTTGCTACAAGAACAAACAGGAGTGGAAAGGGTTTTCTCATCCTTCCACTTGCTCAGAGCTGCCTCTACAGAATAACACTGGAGTTCTGGAATGATGCATTTGGGAGCTGCACTTGAACTGGCACCTAAAACAAGATAAAGTCACATTCATGTGATTCTACAGGCATTTTTAGCTCATCAGCAGTGTCAAAAATAAGCACAGTGATAGATGATATTTGTAAATTTTCTCCAGCAACTCACTAGGTACTCCACCCTTGCTCTGCCTGCTACAGCAGCTATGCTTGGAAGCTGGCTTCTCTTTGGTGCAGCATTGTCAGCAGTTGTCCCAGTTTCAGCATTCACAGATTCAGAGTGAGAGGAAAGGAATAGATGACTTGGACGTACCTCTCTTAATCTTAACATATTTTGTCCCTAAATATCCAGCCAAAACCGGAGATGATCTCCCTCCTGCCAAGATGAATTAGCAAGGCTGCTCACACTTTCAATGAACCAAGAGTTAAAGCACCTCATTGGCCTTTTAAATTCTTATCTAGACTTTAATTTGTCACTGACATGCATGAATGTATATATATATACATAAATGATTTTTAAGTGATGCCTGCATGAGAGTGTGAGATGCTATAGTCATTGAGACAGTCCTAGTATATTTTGCTTAGTGTGGAACTTTTTTTTAACCACTTGCTTCTTGCTTTTGCTTATTTTTCCAACTGCTTCAGTGACATACTTACAAGCAAAGATGAGAAGTAATCACGGAGCATCATCACATCATCCCTACATAATTCCTACACTAAATGACCACTGATCAAATCCAATGAAAGCAAAATCTCTTACAAACCTACCTTTTTTCTTAATGCAAAACACATAACAAAGACGTTGTCTAACAGATATTGCTCATGAGAAGATCCAGGAATTTTCTGATAAAGAGATTCTCCAAGACTGCTACTGTACCATGCTAATAATGGGTTCAAGCTCTACAGCTTGAATGAATCAACTTTGATATCCATCAGGCTATCTGGTCTTCTGCCAGACAATTCCTGCACAGCCTTTGAGATCTGTCTAAATTCAGAGATTCATCCCAAACTACAGGCTAGATGCAGCTGCCCCATTTTAGAAGACAATTGGCCTGATAGTATACTCCTGAACAGGCAACCCCACTTGGCAGCAGTGCCAGAAGCTCTCCTAGTAAAGAATCCATCCAGGCTGCATAATGAAGATGGGATGTTCTGGCTTGACTGCCTACAGGACCTCTGCAGTATCAGGTATTTTAAGAGTGGTCGTGGCCTGAGATGACACAAAAGTATCTCTCTGATTTCATTTTCTCTGTAAAATGTAAAAAAATGTAAAAATCCTTATCCTACAAGACAGAGTTGTATGAAAGCAAGGCACTTGGACCATTGGTATGTTTTCTTTTATGCTCCTTGTGGGAAAAAATTATGTAGCATTAAACCAGAGAGTTTCATCTTATAAAGAAATTTCCTTGTCCTAGCTGTCCTTCTGGGACTGTAATATGATCTAAATTAAGTTTCAAATGTGATCTGGCTGTGTTATAAAATTATGGTTCTTCCCAATAGATATCAAATTGAGACCAAGTTTTTCTGACCATGCTCTTCTAAAGGTCCTAGAAAATTGCATTCAGGGCAGGAAGGATGCTACAGGCATTTAGGATCAGTCTGAAAAGCAAATAAAGGCAGAAAGAAATTGAAATTAAGCAGAGCAAAATTAGACGGTGATAAAAGCCACCTCATGGAAAGACAGTCTGTTGGAGAGAACCACAAACTAGGAAGTTTCAGGAACAGTAAAAATTGAGCAGAGGTCCAGAACTGACCTTTGGCTAGCTTTTGCTGTG
Organism: Irena cyanogastra; assembly: GCA_013397155.1. Taxonomy (NCBI): domain Eukaryota; kingdom Metazoa; phylum Chordata; class Aves; order Passeriformes; family Irenidae; genus Irena; species Irena cyanogastra. The sequence goes on from VWZV01007869.1 coordinate 169,797, forward strand.
CTGTTAGAGATGTATAGGCAATGTTTAAAAATATAGAGCTAATGTAAGCCTATATATGGGCATAGGCCTATGTCTAACTGTCATTGTAGATATCCTGTGAGAATTAGATATGTTAATCTATTCTTTCCAAGCAGACATTGTTTAAACTTGTGACATTATTAAAAAAAAAACTAAAAACACATACAGATTTCTGAAATTGCTATGTTTATGAAAAAATAAAATCTTTATCGGTGTATTGTGGAAAATTAAAT
>VWZV01007869.1:170471-234476 GCA_013397155.1 Irena cyanogastra
AATGTTATAATCCATAGCAAAATAATTGATGGCCGCTGAGAAAATACTAATATTTTAAAATCTTTTAGAAAGATGGTAGTCTTTCACTGGAAATTGAATATGTGGCCAATAAGAACTGCATGCACATTTAGAAAGCAACAGTACTTTTGTTTTATTTGCATAAGTTCTGTGTTGGAAATTTAAAACATTGAAGTATTTAATTTCAGCATTTTTTGCGTTTTATAATTGATGTGACATTGAAATTTGGCCATAATCATAGATAAAATAAAATCTCAAAAATAAGTTTCAATCTTTATTTAAATTAATATTTTACATTATATAGATTTAAATTTTAGCTAGTCGCAAATATAAGCTGTATCCTTTTAAGCTTCAATATTCTTTTTCATCTTTTTCCTGCTTCAAAACATATTTAATTAGCAATATGGCTTCTCATGGCAAAATGCAACTCTAGGAACTTCCATTTTCCATCTGCTAAAAAGCTCATTTTATCAAGTGGAATGTTACTATGTTTTCAAGCATTTTTTTTAAAAAAAACCTCTTTATGTAAATCTATTCTATGTTCTAATAAATTCCCATTTTTGCTTTCTTCCTTGGGTCATATTTTGTATGTCCTACAATAACTGGTGTTGAAGAATCACCGCATCTTTTTCTCTCTTAAAAGAAGCCAGAACTCAGTGAGAGGTGAATACTGCTTTGTGTGGGATGTGTTGTTTCTCTCTACATTCTTCTCTTTTGAATAATGCTGAACTGTCATCTCCTCTCACATCCACCATTTTCACCCTTTCCATTTCCCTAATCAAATTATGAAAGAAAACGTTCCATGCAGTTTCTCTACAGTGGCTGTAACACATCAGAGAAATTGGTGCATTTCTGAATGATGTTTCTCTTTGCTGTACATTAGACATGGAAAGAAAGCATGTTCAGGACCACCTGTTTCTTCCTCAGTGGGTAGTTGTCTAATATGCTGTGTATATTATGTTCAATTAAAAGCATAAAAGTGAACACTACCAAACACAAGAGAGGAACAAAAGTCAAAACGATTCCAAGATTCTAAACCTCGGTCACAACACAAATTCTATCTGACCAAAGGCTCTTTTATAGAACTATGTCTACTCTTCCTCTGCAACCTATATAACCTTTTGGTCTCTCATAAAAAAAAAAAAATATTTATAGTTGGTTGCCACATACTAAGTATTTTCCATATGCTTTCATTTCAGAAGAAAAAGGAGTTCAAAATATCACAAGAAAAAACAAAATCCAAGAGTATTATTAAGTAAACCTCAATCTCCTTCATTCATCCTTTTGAGAAACAAAACCAATACAATATGAAAAAATTAAACAGATCAGTTTATAAAATAATAAAATATTGTATTAGAGTAATAAGAACTGCCTCCTCAACAAGGCGCCTGTTCTAGATTTGCAGGTTGGGGATTTTGTTTGTCTTAGTAATTGTAGCAGGCAATATTTAGGGGTATTAGCCACATCTTGTCCATTCCCCCTTTCACCACTGCCTCACATGTCCAGGTCTTGCATAACCAAAAAAAAAAAAAAAAGACAGAAACACCCATGGGTTTGAAAATATAAAAAATTTTTAAAATATTCACAGATTTAATATTAAGACTATATTTAATTTGAAATCTCAATAATTTTAATGTATAAGTAAGAATTCCTACAAAATTGCCTTTCATAAAAATTTTGCCTAGTTGATTAAATTTCTATAATTGAAATTTCATCTATGTAGAATGCATGTTTGATACGACTCATCAATATTCAGTTAAATGACTATATATTTGAAAAATACTTGTCACGTGGGCTCAAATTATCACATACTCGGAATGGCAGCACAGTGCTGTAATATTTTCTTGGCAACACAAGCGTTATTCAAGTGGAGAAAATGAAGTCTGATTACATGCCATGTATTTTATTTCTGAAAAAATACACTAGTATCATAAAAATTATATCATTAGATGGAGAAGCTTTTATTCAATGAATGATTCAATGATTTTATTCAATGATGGATAATTTCCCCTGAGTAACAGATATAATAGATATAAGCTATTTTGAATGTGTATAAAGTCCACAGGAAAAAAATAGTAGTAATACTATCTGAAAGCATTTATGTATGCCTGTTTCTTTAAAACATCAAGTCCCTTGTGCCAGCATTTTTCAAAAAGGAAAGTACAGTACAACTGAGTTCATAGTGCTGCAAGCTGCTGAAAATAGATTTTCATAAATAGGTTTATACAGACATTTCTATCGATTTACATATATTTTTATATTGTTATCTATTTGGTGGTGATATTTACAACTTTAATGGTAAGTTTGGCTTTAAGCCAAACATTAAAACCTTTTTATTCATTTTCTGCTTTATTGTTTTGATTTTATCCATTTGATTTACAAAGCTCCAAAAGTACTTGAAACTACTTTAGAGATCTGAACACCTTTTAATATGTCTTTGCTTATAGAAAAAAGCCTCAGAGCAGAATTACTTACAGAACAAGTAATGATACCAGGTATGGACAGATAATTGTCTCAGATATACGACAATTATTTAGGTGTATAAAGAATTTTTCTGCAAGAAAATCAGTTTATCTTATCTGATGACTTTTTCTAAAAGAGATTTTGACCTTTGTGATTTATTTCTTTGTGCAGTTGTGAAGCAGTACTGCAGAGGTGTGTGTGGCAAATAAGTACTACTTTGAAACTGCAAGCATAAGCATGCCTAGATATTCCAAACAAATGAGGAATATAACAATGGACATGGAAAGCATCATATACATGTCAAGATTTAAAAAAAATTAAAGGAATGACAAGACATCTAAACACAATTCACATTTTGCCATCCGACCCACGTTATTAAAACATGAGGGTGTTCAGAAATAATCGGCTCAGGACTGGGCCGATGCTCAGTTCTATGAACAAAATAATAACCTAGTCTCCTCTGAAGGCTCTTCAAGAATAAATTGGTACATTGTGAAGACAAATACTGATGGCTATTTATTTTGTGTATACAGGATAAGGTTTTATCTTTTCTGTATCATTCCGAACACTGGATGTTTTTGGTTGCAGTGTAAAAGCATACGATGCTGACAATATTCTGTTCTCAAAACTTTATCTACAGACATTCTTTTTTCTCAGTTTGTTTTTTGTGTTCAAATCAAAGCAAGCAGTGATAAACCTTTTCTTCCCTACTTCCCCCTCTTTTCCACTCCCAAATTTGTCATACTTTATCTATTTGTGATGACAACACATAAGTACAGAAAGAGGAATGGCTTGGACTCGTACTATCTCACTTGTGGTTCTAAACTGACACAGAGTTAGGAAGCTTTATAATCCTAGAAAAGTCTCTAAAAGCAATTGAGAGCAGTAAGGATCTAAGTCGCTCTTGTGAGAGGTTTTGAGTATCCTCATAGGATGTTTCTAGCAACTTGGCCATCTTCAAAGTGTTTTTAGGAGCTAGGTCATCACTTGGTAGCTTCAGCTAAATGCGTAAAGCTGGACATAAACTAGAATGAAACCAGGCCATGAGTCAGGTTGTCAAATTTAGAATTGAAAACTGTAAGATCATTCTGAAGTTTGTAGAGAGAAGAATTGCTAAATATCACTTCCTCATTCCAAAACAAGCAAGAAATCCTGAAAACATTTGAAGGGTTGTTACAAGTGACACAACGATATAACAGAAAATTGTCTCAGGAGTCACATTCTTTACTAAAATTGGACATGTAAAATATCTCTTTCTAACACACAGGGTACATTGGTTACAGATTCTGGCAGGTTTTGTTAATTTAATATTGAATTTACTAATTTTACCTTTTTTTTTTTTTTTTTAGAACTGCAATAGATCAAATGTTAATGTAACAGCCCATATTATCAATTTTTGGTTTTTTTAGTCAATCTGGCGGGTAGTGAGAACATTCTACTACACACATCTCCAGTCTATGCTTCTGACATTCCATGTGTTCTGAAACACAAGTTTATGACAGCTTCTATGCTTCAAGCCTAAACTGTACAAAGAAAAATACATCCCCATGTTTCAGAGATTGTGGTGATCAGATAAAGGAATAAATTGCAGTCGGTATAATGTCCAATAGGAAAAAAATATTTCCTTATATCTAGTAACAACACTGAAAGAAAGTACAATCTAAATATGCAACGTCATAAAAGAGGTACAGATGACTACACATCCTCCCAGTATTCTGCCTGTATAAATGTTGACCAGGAAACATCTGCATTAGAGATTCTGAGTTGTCACAGGGAAACAAAGTTCTTCCAATTAGGAGCTCAGTCTTCTTAGATTTCCTCTACACACAAAAGTAGTAGGTGACTTGTAAACAGAAGTATTCTATATCAGAGAAATCTCTGATTTAAAAAGAAGACAAACACCTAAAATTAGATCTAAGGAATGTGATTTTCATTAAAGGTAAGGGGTCATACCTTTGGTCAAAGTTTTTGCAGTGTGTTTTGTCTTGACCAGACACAAATGTAACAGCTTTTAAAATATACTGGTCATATCCAAGATGGCATGATTCCTTTAATATCTAGCTCAAGAAAAAGTACCTTACCTTTCAAATATTTAAAATATGCTGCGATATTAATCAAAGTCATTGAATGTAAGTAAAAAGAGAGCCAGTGTATCTTGATTTGTTTTCTCTCATTGTAGTAATATTTTAGACCACCTGTGTTTCAATTAGATCTTCAGAAAGGTGTTTGCCTGTGGAGCGTATGATTTGCTACAGGAGATGTAAATTTCAGTCATCAAGTGATCTGCACTAGGGACCGTTTTGATTTTCAGTCATATTTTTAATTACTCTATCTAATGATTCTATTTTCAACCAGTTTTGTTTGACAAAATACAGACTCTTTGCTTTTTAAAAAATGTTAAAAGGGGAAGCTTAAATTCTTACATTACATAATTTATATGTTAGGGACCTAACATATAGGTAGCTGGAGCTTTAATCTAGCTAGATACCAGTATAACTGCTTTTTTGTCTCTTTTCATTTTGGAGGTCATCTCCTTCTTCAAATTATAATTAGGTGTCTGCAGATATTTATTGTAGGTATGATTAAAGTATGCTCCATCCCTGTTAATTGTTTCAAGAAGGGATATAACTTTTAGCAACATTCTAATTTTGTGGATTTGGTGTTTATATCCAAATATTTATGGTTCTGTCAGTTTTATTTTAATGTCCCCATTATGTAAAGAATTGTATTTATAGCTTATATAAAATATACAACTGATATGTAACTAGAAAATTATGATTTGAAAATTTAAATTAAAGAATTGGGAGAGGGAAGGAGATTATATGTACATTTTTGTTTTTCTTCATATGTATGTTTGAGAGTAAGAACAGAGAACAAGGGGAGAGAGAGGAAACAGGCAAGTTCAGCAAAACAAAATAACCCTTCAGTTTCTGTTTTGTTTGGAAAGGATTGAGAAATTATTTTGCTGTGCATTTGCTAGACCAATGCCTATATTAGCGGAAAAATGAAGCATTACCCACCTAAAGACAAACTTGTGTCGACCTAGATGGTCATTTTTGCACCTTCTATTGGCCTTTGAGCGATAAGAATATTAACTGCCCCTATAAAGAATATCAGGTTTAAGTTTTTGTACACAAAAGGTACTTTGAGATTGTGTGAGGAAGCCCTGTAGAAGGCCATCATGGATTTGCATCTGATGCTTACTTGCTTAATAAATATCTTACAAATAAGCAGAGATTGATCTAAAACTTGTCTTATCGCCATTGGAAATTTTATTGGACATTTTTGAAAAAGTCTGACACTTTTTATTGATGGGAGACTTACAACCCCTTGTTTCAGCTAAATAGTGACTCTTAATCTGATACTCAAATAAAGTTGGTGAACTTCACAGGGAAAAGTAGGAAACTGGAAATCCAGGACTGCATTAGCTGTTGTCCTAGTCAAATACCACTCTGATGTGCTACCATTTCATAACTATTTTACTTTTTTGAAAATGATGCCACAGAATGAAGAACTATGATACATCTGACCTCAATCCTGTCTACTTTATCTAGTTGTTTTATTGCAAGGTTTTGTAAAACAAACAAAAAAATTCCAAAAATTATAAAAAAAAAGGAAAGAATATACAGCTTCTCTATTAAATGTTTAAAGTATGTTATATTCTACACAAGCCCGTGGAGGTAATTCTGTAAATTTTAAAAATAATAATAACAGAAACCATCACAGCTATTTGAGCAATGTTCATTATTACCAGTATCTTTTTGTCAACATTGATACACTCTGTCTCTCCTTCTTCATGAACAGATAAGGAAGGAGAGAGAGAGAGTCTGAGAAAAAAAAATACCCTGCTATATTCTAAGCTGACACAGTTTTATGCAATTTTTTTCATAACATTAAATTATTGGGTGTCAAATGACCCGCTAAACAAAGAAGATAAGCAAGCCACTAAGGTATAGTTAATAGAGTGCTAACTAAAACTCCAGCAAACTGTTACAGTTCACCAGCTTATAACACCATGTAGGAAACAATACTCCATGACCCTTAATTAACATTATAAAATAGCTACCCATGTTTTGGAGATTGTAATTGCAAGATTTTGCAAAGACTAAAGTGGTTAAAACTTACTGTGCATTGTTTTGTACTGCTTATATAGGTTAATAAGATCTAACAGGGAAAACATTATGAGTCCCAATTACGCAACAAAAACTACCTTTTCTGTTCACGATGACTGTTCTCCATAGACCTTTAAATTTTATTTAAGGGCTAATTTCTGCTCAACAGCTTCTCCTAGGTTTTATAGCAGGCTGATATTAATGCGTTGCATTACATTTTGAGACTTATGGGCATTGTTTAAAATAAAATGAGCATTTCTCCTGATTATTTTTTTTCTGTGCATGATAAGAGTCATGTACTTAAATTATTATTAGGTGAAAATATGGTTTTGTATAAATAATTTGAGATTTTAATGTATGAGTTCCTTATTCTAAGTATTTATGTGTGTGAGTAGAGGGGAGAAAACTTCTCGTTTTGATCCAGAGTCTATACTGCTCTTAGACATCTACTACTGTAAAAGATTTTATATATATATACATATATTTCATATCAATTATTTTATTGCATTTTCAGTAACATTAAAAGGTTCTTTTCATACATGAAGACCAGGAAGTCACAAAACAGGAGAAATTAAGCTAACAAAATTAGTGATGATCAGTCTCTTCTCCCAAGTAGCAAGAGATAGGATAAGACAAAATGACCCTTATTATCAGATATTAGGAAAAATTTCTTCCCTTAAAGTTTTGTCAAATACTGAAATAGGCTATCAATGGAAGTGGAATAGTCCTCATCCCTGGAGATATTTGAAATACATGTAAAGGGGGCTCTTAGGACCATGGTAAAATGGTGGACTTGGTAGTGTTAGTTTCACAAGTGTTTGGACTTGATATCTTAGATGTCTTTTCCAATTTAAATTATTCTATGATTCTATTATCAAGAATTACTCTGCTTAAAATTTATTTGCCACGTCTCAAAATTTAGAGTATCTAAGTTATATTAAATTCTTGTAAAAAGCAATTCAACCCAAAATGGATTTTCCAGATGTCTGATGAATCCCCTTTCTAGGTTCTTGTACTTTTCATGTCCTAAAGAAAGCCTAGAGTGAATAATTTAGATTTACAGACACAGTTCTTAGGCATGATAGGCTAGTCCAAATGAAGGTCAATTTCTATGGAAAATCAAGTTTACGTTTTCAGATGCAAAAAACCACTTGCCAATCCATGGGTACATACAGTGAATCTGCCTCACAGAATCACAGAACAGGTCAGGTTGGAAGGGACCAAAGTGGGTCATGTGATCCAACCTCCCTGCTCAGGCAGAGTCATCCCAGATCACATGGCACAGGACTGTGTCCAGGAGGCTCTTGAATCTTCAGTGAGGGAAGCTTCACAACCTGTCTGGGCAATCTGTTCCATTGCTCAGTCACCTACGGAGTAAAATATTTCTTCCTCATATTCAGTTGGAAATTTCTGGTCACCAGTTTCTGCCTGTTGCCTCTTGTCCTATTGCTAGGCACACTAAGCAGAGCTTGTCTCCATCATCTTGATACCATCCCTTCAAGTACTGATGGACATTGATAGGGTCCCCTCCCAGCTGTCTCTTCTACAGGCTGAACAGGCCCCCTGAACAGGCTCCTTCAGCCTTTCCTCATAAGAGACATGCTCTAACCATCTTTGTCTCATCTGCTGCACATGGTCCAGGAGCTCCAAGTCTGTCCTGTGCTGAGGAGCCCAGAACTGGACACTCCAGATGTGGCCTCACCAGGGCTGAGCAGTGGGGCAGGATGACCTCCCTCAGCCTACTGTCAATGCTCTCCCTAATTCACCCCAGGATATTGTTGCCCTTCTTGGCCACGAGGGCACTGCTGGCTTCTGGACAGGTTGTTGGGTACCAGAACCCCCAGGTCTTTCTCCTCAAAGCTGTTTTCAATCAGGTCAGCCCTCAGCCTGTATTGACTCATAGGGTTATTGTTCCCCAGAATCCAAGATCTTATGGAATACCTCAGGAGATACATTTATTTTCTCTGGTTAGCATTAGTCAAAGTGATATCACTCTACATTCTTCACAAGTTTATATACACAAGGACTGAAGCTCAAAAATGGACCCTTGGGAAGAGGACAATAAAAATAATAGCTTTAGCAAGTAGCTACTCTAGCAAAACAAATAATAATATCTGATTCAATTTCTGTTCTCTGTTGGATCTATCCCAATCTTTTATATAACAGCTGGGGATCAGTATGCTGTGGTAGTGTTTTCCATTGCAGACATTTTGTTTGAGTAACAAATAGATGTTTTACATGTTATATTGCTACTTAATAGGTTCCAATAATAGCAGGCCGTTTTCTAACATGTAGCACTTTTAATCATGATTTTTGCAGTTATATGTGTTGTAACAGTGGCCCCAAGTTATAGGTGTTAAAAGCACTTTATATGTACTCTATGAAATGTACTAGTCTTCTGTATTGTACCTTTACTCCTCTAGCACTTTTCGTCACCATTTCAATGTTTTAAATTGCATTAATTAGGGAAGCATTTCTGAAGGTACCTGTAGAATCATTATTAACATAAGACTAGATCTTATGAGAAAGAGTCTCTCTGATCTCTTTTCTGAAGGTTTGTAACACAGCCGTAGAAAAGTGCTGGACCTCCCAGCCAGGCATGACAATCTTGCACCGAGAGAACAAGCCCATACCAAGTCAGAAATCTGATTTCTGTGTGAGAGGAACTCAAAAGCATCTATACCTGTCTGTGAAAGCAGTTTGGAGTTTGTGCAGATAAGTGCTTTATTTTTCTGTGAACTGAACAGCACTGAATGAGGTCCTGTATTTGTTAAATCAGTGCCATCTGTGTTATATTTTCTCCCATCCTCCTCAGCACAGGCATATTTTGTTATTATTCTACTCTGGCACACGTACTTTTCTTTTTAGTTTTAATTACTTTATTCTATTTGACATATGAGAAAAAGGACCAACCACATTTTACATTGATGATGTTTAGCACTTATTAAAAGTTTAAGTATATTGATTTTTTATATATCTTCAGTCTGGAAACTTTATATTAGTAAAAAGGTTATGCTAATAAACTTTAACATTTTTATTAATAATGCTTTAGTCAGCTGCCTGGAAAATCATAAATTATGAGCTTATTATAAATGTTAGAAAATTAGCTAGATCATATAATTGCTTTATTAATCTAGCCAGTCTCAAATTATGAATGTTAAAGTGTTACATTTTTTTGGTAAAATATAGACTGGTATACTGCAAGAGAGAGGTGAGATTTCTGTCTAGTTTCATAGATAGTCGTACTGTTAATCATAGATTTTATTCAATTCATCCTACATCAACTATATTAACACCAGCCACAGAGCTAGACTTGTCCAGAAGAAATCAGTCCATTTGTGATGTGTAGATTCAATAGGTGACTAAGTTAAGTAACTGCTTGCCTGCATATGCTCTTTACAATGCACATTTATAGCATGTTTCTAGATAATTAATTTTCAGTTCGCCCTGCCTGGGACAAAGACAAGTGATGGCATGTGATTGTGCAGAAACAGTACATGAGAGATAAAATTTTTACTGATCACTGGAGGAAAGACATTGTTTCAGTGAATATTGAAGGAATGGGAAAAGATAGGAGTGATTTTAGCCGAGGTCCTCCTGATTAGTCACAGAAAACAAGCTGAAAGAGCTTGTCTCAGTCTATGGAAGAGAGAAGGTATTTAACCTTACATCTTGTTGATTTCCAGAAGTGTAGGAAGATAAAATACTTCTGCGCAGCTTCAGGTTGTCATATGGACTTTATTTCAAACTGAAGTCAATGAGAATGGGTCTGACCTTCTCTTGGATTTTTCTCTAAAAAGATGAATCTGGATAAAGTAGTGGTAACTGTGTAATGAATGAATTCTCTGTTACAAGGGTTCAGGTGCTCCGAAAAGGACATAGTTGCATTTTTTCTGTTCTGCTATTTTCCTCCACTCATCAAACCTAACTTTTCCAGTGATGAATAATGAAATAATGAATAAATACAATGGAAGGAAAGGAGAAAGGATGGAATAGGGCAATTCAAAATGTTCATCTACAACAGAGACAGGTTAGAAAATGTCTGAATTCACGTTGCTAGTCTGACACCAGTTTTACCATACTAGAAGTGTTTACACACCAAAATAATTAGTTTGTCTGGCTAAACTATTATTAGACTGTATATTTCTTCCTCTAGTCCAAGCCCATATTTTATTTTTTGGAGAATAATTTTAGACACTAGTAAGAATTTCAATTCCACTTAATGAGCATTTTTAATCACGAGCAATATGTTATTATGGCAGCAGGATCTTTATTTTTAGCCAAGAAGGCCAGATTGCTTAGAGGAAGAGATTTTGCTGGAAAGTCTTCATGTTTTTAAAATCTAAACATTATGTACTTCAGTATATGCAACAACTAGCCAATTTCATTCCTCCCTTCCATCCTCCCTTACATCATTCCCTCTTCCTCCCTTTCTTTCTTTTCCTCTGTGTTTCTGCCTTCCTCGCTTCTTTTCACATGATGGAGCTTAGTACTTCCTTTTACTCATCTTACAGAATCACCAAGATACATAATACTTCAAAATACAAGAATTGGCAAGTACAACACTTGTAAAATCTCTGTAGGCTGATTTTGTTTCAAACTGAAGTCAAGTGCATTAATCTACATCCTGGTTTTAAAGCCATGCAAAAATAGGAGAAGGGTTCTTTTCTCCTCTTTCCTTCCTTTCTCCCCAGAGCATGAAATTATTGTGAAATGTTGCATAAACTGGAGAGAAAATTTCCATCAAGCTCAGTATAGCTAAATATAGAGGTAACTCAAGTTTATGCTGCACCAGAAATACACAGTTAAATTCATCAAACTCTCGCCAAAACCTTAAAAATTTGAAGAATATATATGATGCCAAGATATATCTTAATACACAATCTTAATTCATATTTCCTTTTCTTGTAGTTCTGCGGTTACTATCTAAACATATGTGGGCTTTCTTTTTCCAGACAAAAAACCAGTTCCTCTCTCCCTCACTCCTAAGAGGCTCATAAGTATAATAGCTTAAACAAACAGAAAGGAAATGTTCAAGAACATACTGACTTACCAATAGTTTGAGCTAACTGTCTACAGAAAAATAAAAGCAATATTGTGGTAGTGGTAAACAAAAGTGTTTTCATTACCAGAGCTTCCCAATAGCTCTTCACATGAAAGAAAAGAATGATACATGTACTGTTAATGTCCCTCTTAATAAATTGGATACCTCCAGGTCTCACTAAAGAAAACTAGTAACCCATAGTTAGTTCCTGAAAATTTAGTTTATCTGTACCTTATACCTCCTGCAGAAATTTGTAGTCCCCTATAAATCTTATGTACTGAGAACTAATCAGAGAATCATAGAATGATTAGGGTTGAAAGGGACACTAAAGCTCATCTACTTGCAACACCCCTGCCATGGGTAAGGAATCATCCACGGGACCTGTTACTCAGAAACCCATCGGGCTTGGTCTTGAACTACATAACCTCTTTGAGCAACCTGTTTCAGTGTCTCACCGCCCTCACAGTCTCCCTAATATCTAATTGAAAACCACCCTCCTTCAGTTCAAAAAGGCCATTTTTCCTAGTCCTATCCCTACACACCTCTGTGAAAAGCTCTCTCCAGCTCTCTTGTAGCTCTCTTTAGGTACTGGAGGGCTGCTGTAAGGTTTCAACAGACCTGTCTCATCTCCAGCCTCAACAGACACAACTCTCTCAGCCTGTTTTCATAGCAGAAGTGTTCCAGCCTGTGATCACATCAGTGGCTCCCCTCTGGACCCATTCCAGTATATCAGTGACTTTCTTTTGTTGAGGGTCCCAGCCTTAGACACACTACTGCAGGTATGGTCTCACAAGAGCCGAACAGAGGGGCAGAATCATCTCCCTTGAGTGGCTGGTTGCAGCTTTCTGGATGCAGCCCAGGATGTCCTTGGCTTTCTGGGCTGCAAGTGTACGTTGCTGAGTCACATTGAGCTTTTTGTCCATAAACAACAAGACCTTCTCCCAAGAGCTCATCTCAATCCGTTCTGCTCCCACCCTGTACTGGTGCTTGGGCTTGCCCTGACCTAGGTGCTGGAACTTGCACTTGGCCTTGTTGAACTTCATGAGGTTTGCACAGATACCTCTCAAGCCTGTAAAAGTTCCTGTGGATGACACCCTTCCCAACCACACCACACAACTTGGTGTCACCAGCAAACTTTCTGCTCAGAACAGACTGTGGAACAGACTGTTCCACTGTCCATGTCACCAACAAAAATGTTAGAGTACCTGACCCAATACGAACCCCTGAGGAGCACCACTCATCAGCATTTTCCACTTGGACATCAAGCTGTTAACTGCAACTCTTCAAGTGGACTGTCCAAACAAATTTTTATTCATGAAGAGGTCTAGCCATCAAATCCATGTTTTCCCAGTTTAGAGACTAGGATGTTGTAAAGGGCAGTGTCAGATGCACACTGAATATTTTGTCTTCGTCTTAATCTCTTCTTATTTGCCATTCATTATTTATTTCTATTGTTGCTTCCACAGCTTGGCTACATTTCCTGCTAAGCCTAGGAATGGGACAGCTGTGATTCTGAGATTTGTTGATGAACCCATTTATGTCCTGATCTTTGTGAAGCAATCAACCAATATAACTAGAAATCTTTCTTCATTCAGTTATCTGAAAGCGCCATCTTTCACCTAGCAATTATTTCTCATGTTTAAATAAACCCATGCCTCTGATAATAGAATTTTGTATAATTTACTTTATTTTTCAGTCTGTGATGTATTATGTTTCTTAAACATTTTTTTTATTTTTATATAATATCTAAACCAAAATTCAACAGCACAAGCAAAATCATTAATGATATATGTATTAACAATGCCAAGAATTTTTTTACAAGTATCTTGATACTTGTATTGGCCTGAGGTATGAAATTCTTCATATTCATTACTGTAGTTTCTAAGTACTTGTGTTCAAGCATATAAGAAAAAACATGACTATAGATAAGTACAGTGCATATCTACAATGTGTTTAAATGGAAATTTCTATCAGCATAACATAGGAGAAACTATAAAAAGCATGTATTCACTGTCATATTCAAGAAACACAGCTGGCACATACTGAGAGGTTTTTTTTTAAATTTTGTATGGTTAAGACTAGATTTCTGTATTGAACACTACACTAAAGACATACTTCTAATCCATTTTTGCAAAGTATGATATTTTATAATGACAGCTAAATGAGAAACAGACTTGCAAGAAAGTAATTGAATTAGCAGCATTGAAAGATAAACATGTAATCAATCTATTACAATGTTTTAGCTATTAAAAGCACCCTCAGAAACTGCATACGGACATTTGCCTAAAAGTGCCAAGAATCTTTTCTTTGTGCGGTCTGCATATGAAAAATTGCTAAATATTAGTGAGGTTACTGAAGAAACTGTAAAATGATACAACATGAAAACACAAGGTGAACTTTTATCAAAGTTATTCAGTCACAAGAAAACATATCATCTATTTTTCTTATTTGGTTTTGCAGATGACCTGTTTATGAGCAACAACAGCAACAAAAGCCATTTGCATGTTATTTTCATATTATTTACTACTAAAATAATACAGACCAGCTAGTTATCATGCAACCAGTGTTCTTAAAGACTGGTAATTTTCATCCTGTAATATAACATATAAATATGGGCTTTACCTAATAAAACAGAAAAATATTGTGCACATCATTCATAAAAGGAGTAAATTTACATTTTCTTTCATCATTCTCTGATAAATTGTGCAACTACCTTTACTCCATTTATAAAATAAAGTAAATTTCATATAGAAGTCATTTTAAAAATAGGTTTAAATATCAAAAGTCAAGAGAGAAACGAAAATCTGATCTAGAAAGTGTCCTAGTATGTCGTCCCTCTAACTTTGTTCAGCAAGGTAGTTTAGCAGATATTTTACAATTGCCTCCTAATCAACGTCTCAGAGATAAGCAAACATTTTCCCAGGGATCTGGTGGACAACAAAACCACATGACTGTTAGCAGGCTATTATCAGGTGGAAGATATGGACATGCATGATGGGTCCTGAATAATATTCTGTGAATTAGCCTGAATTTTCTACCGTGTACTGGTTTCTCTACCCTGTTCTCATGAGACCTCATCTGAGCTCCTGTCCCCAGTGCAGAAAAGACACAGACTAGTTGGAGTGTGTCCAGAGGAGGACCATGAAAATAATCAGAGGTCTAGAACAACTCTCCTATGAAGAAAGGCTGAGAGGGCTGGGTGTGTTCATCCTGGAGAAGAGATGGATCTGGGGAAACATTATTGAGGCTTTTTAGCACTTAAAGGAAGCTTATAAGACAGATAGAGAGACACATTTTTTACCAAGGCCTGTCGTAACAGGACAAAGGTCAAGAGTTTTAAACTGAAAGTAGTTTCTTTCAGAATATAAGGAAGATTTTTTTTTTTTCCAGAGAATTTGATGCTTCATAATTGGAAAAGTTCAAGACCAGTTTGGATGGGGCTTTGGTCTAGTGGGAGGTGTCCCTGCTCATGGCAGAGAAGCTGAAAGTAGATGATCTTTAAAGGTCCTTCCAACCCAAACCAGCTCCTGATTCTGTGATTCTAAAGTAGATATTACTAAAAGAACTTTTTACATTCCACTTCTCTTAGACAAATATATAAAATTCAGTAAATCAGTAAATTTTCTTCTTTATAGTTGGTGAAACTGCTATAACATATCTCAACACATCTAGATATCAAAACTTAAGTTTTAATTCGAACTCCATGGCTTAAGTCTAGGTGTAAATGAATCAAAACAGATACTCTGAAATGTTCTGATGTCTAATGTGAGATGTCTCATTAATTTTGGGCACACTGTTCATATAAATTCAGATTTATACCTATACACACACAAGAAAAAAAAAATCATAAAGAGCATAACTCATTTGTTTTTTACATTTTTCTGATACATCAGCTGCCTGTTTGCATCTTTTCTTCACTGTAGAAGCTAGATCAAGTGCTTTAGTTACTCATTTTAGATGTCCTTGTCCCAATGAAAATTCAATATTTTTATGACACTTATTATAATTTGGTATACAGAAATAATTTGCATTATGTTATACTGATATGCCTTGAACTGAAATTATTAAGGAACCAGTAAGAACTTTTGTTACTATGTTTCCAGCAGTCTGTGAGAAGACAGTTGATGTTGATTTCCACAGGAATAAAAATATGCTTCTATTAAGTATATGTCATCTGATCAAAATTTGAGAGAAGATGAAGCAATCTAGGAGCAGAAAAATTGACTAAACTGTTTCATGACATTTTGACATGGATTTTTCTTAATATATTCCTTTTTATTTCAATTTTCATAAGTACGATTAAAGAGAAGATGTATTTTGCCTTTTTATTTTGAAAAATAAAAAGTAAATAAGTGAATGATTAAAATGGCCATGCTATTTTAAGACTGTTATTTTTTAGGAAATGAGGAACGTATCAGTATATGTGCATCCGTGTGCATGCTCATGGTTGCACACAGACATCTGTATGGAAAAAAGGGAATGTATACAAGCAGTGAAAAATTTTAGAAGGATTTATGCTTTGTCCTATTGTACTCCAACAATTTTGTGGGAATCTTGTTCTCAGTGGGAGTCAGCAATTATTTCTCGTTTATCTGTTAGATATTGAAAGAAGCTGTTGCCTTCCCTTGTCTTGTGCTTGACTCGTCCCAGGTGCAAAAATGAATTAGAAAACAAATTATTTTCCCCTATTATACTCTTACCAATTCAACTCCTGGTTCACAGGACATCTTCCAAAAATTTCTTCCAGAAATCTCAAGAAAGAGCTGAAAAAAATTGGAAAGTCTCACTTGGGTTTAATTGATGGTAAACAATCGGAAGAGAACACTAATTTTAGACTTTCATGGTTTACTGGACATTTTCACATACAAAAGGGAGTCAAAAGTAATAAATAAGTCTAATTAAACTTTCAGAAGCTGGCATACTGAAATAAATGGCATTCAATTTTAGACCTATCAGTGGAAGGTAGGGTCTTTTTTATTTGTTTGACTGGCTGTTATTGTTGGTTTTGGCTTTGTGGTTTGGTTTGTTTTTTTTTTTCAAATATGTGCAAATATTGAGTGTTTTAAATATTTATGAGACCTCAAGGGTACTGAGATGCCTACAAATACTAAGAGAACTGCATGAAAACTGAGACAAAGAAATTTTCTATTTCAGTTTTGAACCTGAGATTTGGATCTGTTAGTATCTGTATAGATATTTTTCTTGTTGCACTTTTTTCTGAAAAGCTGGAGTTCATTTTTCTGAATGGATCACGGGAAATATAAAATTTTGTGTGTACTTCATGAAATGAAGAGGGATTAGAATACATCAGGCATGATTGCACTTTTCTCAGCTTAAATTGTTTGTTAGTTTTAAACCATTACAACATTAAAAAGCAGCTTCAAAAGACAATTGACTATCTTGAGTGAGACAGTAGCTTTTCTTTTAAGGAAGAAAACACTCTTCATATAATATTGAACTGTTAATCTCTGCATATAGCTGATCTTTTTTCCCTTTTCAAGTGTTAATTATGCTTGCTTGTTTTATTGTATTTTTTTAGTCTCTTATCAAACTGTAGTGTGAGTTTTCAAATACATGGTTAGCAGTTAAGCACCTAATTAACATCAAAAAACAAAGGTGGATAGGTTCTTGGTTGCTACCTTTCACTTGTACCTCTAAATTTTGGTTATTTTCTCATGTGTGTTTTTCACAGTAATCTTCCCACATTCTCACATAGTTTCCAGAGCACCTGGCAGATAGAGTCTCTCTAGCAGACGCAGAATGTTTATCCTCCTTTTCCGTTTTGATTTTTACTGGACCATTTCAGATACTTTCACCTCTTTTCTTATTAAAGACAGTACCAAAAAAGGTTTTCATAACTCCTCCACTGAACTAGTCCTGTTCCTTTTCTCTCATTTCCATAGAAAAGAAAACCACTTTATTCTGGAAGCATTCATGATAAACACTTTTGCTCCTCTTTTAATACTAACTCTTTGCTACTTCATTTTTATTAAATTTGAGGCGTTTATCTTTTCTTTGTGAACATTTTTAGTGCAGAAAGCTTCACTAAAAAGAGAGTTGTGATGGTGTTTTTGCTGAAAATGGTTTTGTTCCATTAAAACACCACAGAACTTTACCACATTTGCATGATGTTCACTGAGTGGTTATCTTGATCCCCTTACACAGTTTGGCCTACAGTGGCTGTCAAGAAATTGTCAATAAACAGTCAAACAAATCAGGTGCCCACAAGTATGGAACAGGAAGCTGTGTAACTAAGCAAAACCAGAAAAATTATGTTTCATTCATCTGGCATTTCTGAATGTTCTACAGCTGACACATTAATAAACTTCTATTGTAAAGCAAAAGAGAGCGAAAATTTGCGTTTTCAATATTTCAGTCCTGTAGTGAATTTGGGCACATTTGTAGTCAGACCAGATTTTAAAATCCTGTAAGCTTCTGTTGCCTGACACAAGATATTCTCAGCTGCTGCTGTTAAATTCTGCAGCCCTTGGTACCAGTGCTATACATCTATAACTCTTGTGTTTATAAAGTCAGCAAAACTTTGGAGGGTTTGCATACTTGAACTTTAATTTTATCGTAATTTTCATAATTTCTATAATTCCAGTCTCTTCCTTGCAGAGTAGCATTCCTTGTTTAAACTCACTATCTTTGATAGATATTTCATACCAGTATTTCATGCAAAATTCAGTTCATTGCTTTTAGTTATACAAGCTGTGAATAATAAAACCATTTTCAGTTTTTACAACTGTTCTTAGAAAATGTAAATGACAGTCACAAAAATGCAAGCTTGGCCCAATCTTTTTTTCCCACAACAACCCTAGAATTATTTTTTTTCCCTTTCATTGCTTCAGGCCATAAATACTGAAAATCCTAATTAAAACACAAAGTTTGACTCTGTTCTCTTCAGGGATTACAGAAACCAAGTGAAAGGAATGTGAATTAAAAAATTATACTGTTCCCAACAAAGACACCCTCAGAGTTTTAAATTGTTAACTTTTCTTTGCTCTGGGATCATGTACCTTGTAAGGGAAATAGTTACTGTGGAAAAACTAATGAATGTAGACATCATTCAAACCAGTTTCACACATACATGAAGTGTCAATGTGAATAGAATTTCAGACAAAAACATCTAAGCAATTATGCAAGGAGGAAAGAATTATATTTGCTGGATACAAAGGCAGCTTTGTTGCCTCTGACTTCATAGAAATAAGCGTACCTGTGTTTGTGTGTGTATGTTAAGTATGCCTTACAGTAGTGGTAAGGCTTTGCCACTTGAACAAACCAGGCAAGAAAACTGACACATTTTCCAGAGCTGATGTCAAGAGTTGCAGGCCAAGGTCAGGCTGAACACAATACCTTCTCCCTGTACAAGGCAATTTTTTTGATTGTTGCCTCTCTTCATTTTCCTTTTTTTCCCCTTAGAGGTAACACTCTCAAGTTGAAAAGGGCAAAAAATAGCTCTATTTGCCAGACTCTTGCCTGGCTGCAGCCTCCCTCTTGATAAGAAAACAAAAAAAACAATCTAACCTTGTTGCCGAATTATTCTTACATCAGATACAGGAAGAATAGCCAGTTTGTTTCATTTTTGCTTTGTGTGTTCTACAGTATTAAAAATCAATATTAACAAGAACTCTGGATACAGACAATTAACCAGATTCTATGCCTATTATTGCATCAAAATAAATTAAACCCCAAATGACTGAGCTTTTCAAAGTGGACAGTGATTTTCCAAAGTATGTGATTTGGCTGATCTTATAGTACTTTATAAATGATCTTACAGGATTTTGGCAGATTTGATTTGATTTTTTTAAGGTTATCAAAATATTTGGTAAAGATTTGATTTGATTTCTTTTAAGGTTATCAAAATATTCAGATAAAGATTAGAATGAAATAGAATAGAAATAGGAATAGAATAGAATAGAATAGAATAGAATAGGAGAGAACAGACTATTTCAGTTGAAAGGAGCCTAAAATGATCATCTAGTCCAACTGCCCCATTAATTCAGAGCTGCTCAAAAATTAAAGCATGTTATTAAGGTTGTTTTCCAAATACCTCTTAAAGACAGATGGCTTTATGGCATTGACCACCTCTATAGGAAGCTGTTCCAGTGTTTAACCACCTTTTCAGTGCAAAGAAATGTTACTTCCTTGTGTGAGGAAGAGGAGGGGCAGACACTGATCTCTTCTCTGTGTTGACTAGTGACTGGACCTGAGGTAATGGCCTGAAGTTGTGTCAGGGGAGCTTTAAGTTGGAAATACAGAAAAAGTTCTTCACCCAGAGCTGGGCACTCAAACAGGCTCCCCAGGGAAGCGGTCACAGCACCAGCCTGACAGAGCTCAAGTGTTTGGATAATGCTCTCAACTGGAGCTGTCCTGTGCAGGGCCAGGAGTTGGATTTCAGTGATCTTTGTGGGTCCCTTCCAACTCAGAATATTCTGTGATTCTGCGATGGGTTTGAGTTTTTTCCCCTTAGACTGTACAAACTTTCCGCATTCTTTCTTCATTTACTATTCTTTCTTATTATCCTGGTTGCTCTCCTCTGGTCTGCTTCTACAGGACCATGTTAACATAGACCTGGGACTTTCACAGGCTATAATCTGCATATATTTATATCTTTCCATTTTACAGATGAGGAATGTATAGACAGAAAATTCAGGGTTCAAAATTACAAACAAAGTTGTGACATGATTCAGAATCACAGTGTGTTTCTTGTCCTCTGCTTTAGGCATCATTTCTTCAAAATGGAATTCACAGCCTACTGTGAGATGGATCTATGTTAAGCACTAACTTTTCACTTTTGACTTTTATATTTGCCTACTTATGTGAGACTTTCACAGGAGTCATTATCCAATCAAGAATCTAATTTTCGCAAATAAATGAGTCTGATTCACAACCCATTACTTCCAAAATAAAGTATGTAAGGCATATAATATACTCCACTTTAAAGTGCTAGAAGCAAAAGTGATCAACAAAATAATTGCAATATATCTGATGCAGTACTTGCAATAAAAGTCTTTACATTACTGATCTATAATTGATAAGAGGAAAAAGTAGAATTGGTGAATGATAAGTCCTGGCACTTAACTGAAACTGTTCAAATGAAATAAAAAGTACTAGAAGAAAAAAAATAAACAGTATAAATTTAGGTTAGAAGTAGACCTACAAAAGTTTGAAGTTATTTTTGGAACTAAGGTTGATAATAACTTAATATATACATTTTAAGTAGAAATTCAGATCATAAGATGAGTTCAATATTCGGGTGACAACACCTTTTCCAGTTTTGATAAAGTTATGAGGAGCTTCAGAAGTAGAGTTAATGCCTGGTAGCTGGACAATGAAAATAAATTCAAATCACTGTAGAGAAATGCAAGGTGATGTACAATTGAAGGAACAATTTTAACTTGTACGAACTGGTGGATTCTAAAGTAACTGTAGCCATCTTAGAAAAAGTAAAATAACAAATAAGGATAATTTTGAAAACCTCAGGGAAAACATCGGTTGAATACCCACTGGCTTTCAGTAAAATAAAGCAAGTGGTAAAGCAAAATTAATAAATTAAAATACTGAAAATATTGTTTCTGAGGAGCTTGTCTTTGGTATAAGAAAAACAAGCATAAAATTCAGGGAAAGAAGAAAAAACTTCAGAGGTATTTTGCTATATTACTGTAAGGTGATATTAAATAGAACTCTGAAACCAGATGAACAGCTGATTAAAATCACAGTAGCGCCTTTGATTTTGTTAGTTCTGTGCAATTTACAGCAGCTGAAAAGTTGGCTACTAAGTTTAAAAAAGAGATGAATAGCAGATGACTGAGTAGTGTAAAATAACAAACAGTTTAAAAGCAATTATATGTTCTTGTTTTCCCCCTTAGTTACAAGAATAAAAGACCAAAAAATTTAATAAAAAGAAAGAAAAAAAGTAGTTACAGTGAAAAACAAAACAAAACAAAAAAAAAACCCTACACACAGAGTAGGAGTGGGATCAAAAGCATTTTATTAGAAATTAGTACTGCAAAGTAGTGAAGTATGCATTTTATTCTCTGACATTTACCCTATATACATATATCAGTTTTGCATTTTATTTTCTCTTACTCTATACATATAGGGTTTTGAGTTCAGATTCTGTGATGATTTTTTCTTTTCTCTTGATTTGAAACCTCTTTTCATTCTCATTTTTTCCTCATATCTTTCTTAGTATGGCCTACCCTAAAACATGTTTTTGCATCAACATTAAAATAGATTGCTACTGAAATAAACATGTTGGAAGAAGAAGATTCCTAGTTAGTCCTAAAATAATCAAACAGGCAGAAGACCCAAATAGAAGTCAGACAGCAGTAAGACAAGTAGAACTAGCTAACTGAAGTAATAGAAAATGTCATCTGGGCTCCAGCCCTGAAAACCTGAAAACATCTCAGGAGTGTGTGATTTCTTGTGGCACCATGGATATATCAATTAATTTTTTTCTTTTCTTAATTTAAAAATAAAATTAATAACACCTTTTTCATCTAAAACAATAAAAGTTGTGAGATACATTTCTAATGTGAGGCTATCATCTTTTGTTTCCTGTAGAGAGACAAAACTGTCATCAAGTGAAATTATTTAAATGAACATAGTTTTTCATTATTTGGTGAAACTGCCCTCATAATATAAGTGCTAAGTCAGTCAGTCAGACATGGGTCAATTAGGAATCCCATTCAGTACTAGAGATCTAAATTCTGCTGATAGCATATTCTTCTGGAGGTCTGCACCATTACCTGCTTCTCTCTGTTCACTGGAGAGGCACGCTTATATGAAGTTCAATGAGTACCCAAACAGTACATGAAAACATATTATTCGACTGAACAGGGCATAAATCTACAGAAAATAAATTAACACTTGTTTTTAAAACAAATTGTTCATTACAGCATTATTTTGTACCTTTCTTTATGTTTTTATTACTGTTGTTGTTATTTATTTATAAAAATCATAGACAAAATCTGATTGTTACAGAAGATCAAAATTTTCTACTGAAATAATTAATAAAGGAAAATCACATTAGATTATAGTCCCACCTTATGAATATACCAATCAATTGTAATGATTATACAGCAGGCATTTTTCCAATGTTACTGGATTTGGAAATGCAAGGGAATCCAGGCGAGGTTTACAATGTAATCAATATCAGTGCCTCAGGTCCATTTCTGTGTCTGAAATGTTGGAAATTATTTAATTGAACCAAGACTATGCTACTTTGGAAATACATGGTCCAAATATATTTAAGACTGGGCTTGGGATTTTGTTTCTTTTTATTTTTAATTATATTTGGGAACATACTTCAGCAAAAAAACAGTAAAACACCTTAAGTTTTGCTCATGGTCAATTTTACCTTACTCTGTGAGGGACAGAAATCACCACTCTATGTAGCAATCTTGAAGTCCTTGTTAAGACATTTCCTCTTAATCAGAACACAAAATTTGATCCATATAAGATGCCAAAGTTAAAATTCTGTATTACCTCTTTTTACTAAATAACAGAGGATTGAATGAGCTGAGATCAGACATTGATAAATTCTTCCTGTGTGAAATGTTTTCAGATAGTCTCAAAATATGTAACTTGCAGGAAATAAATATCCTAGTAGCCATTTCTGTAATAAAAAATTTTAGTAAAAACCAAAAATAGACGCATTGCAATTGTGGCCCTTAGCTGCCTCAGTAGTTAGAATAGAAAATGCTTTGAATGTAAGCAGAACAAAGGAGAGAAATGTTAATGATCTATATCTATGTAAATGGCATGACATAAATGAATTGCATATTTTGCAATTAGTCCCTTTCAACTAACCACTTTTTTCTCTTTGATATAACTGAAACAACTACATAACTAAACAAGACTAAAATATCTTCTATTTAAGATCCTGTTTTTCTTTTTTTTTTAATTCATTGTTTCAAGGGTTTTCCCTCCTTTATATAACAATGCTATCCATTTGTTTGCATAGTTAAAAAAGTGGTAGAACTAAGAGACTCAAAATTTTCAGCTGTCTTAAATATTTAATAAGTGTTTTGTTTCCATTTTGAAGAAAGAGTGTGAGGCCCAAAGCTTTGAAGAAGAGATCACATAACCTGTAATGATGTTTCTCAGTGTTTCAGAAAGAAGGAGGATAAAGATGCCTTCAACATTCCTGTGGCTTGGAATAATTTCACTGTTGGCATCACATTTGTGGACATTTACAAATATTTGTTTACTCTCTGCGGAGTGGAACTGTTTATGTATCAGCCATTGCACTGTGGTAGAAATAGCTGCATTTCTTTAGTAGCTCACCTAAAACCAACTGTTTCAACTTTAGGCTTCAAGTTTAAGCAAGATGCCTGGGCTGTCTCCAGTCAATGAGGGCAAAAGGAGAAGCCTCTAAAGGTAGATATTTAGCACACTGGGGAAGACTCAAATTCTTAACTCATCTTCCCCTCTCAATCTCTCCCCCTCCTTCACCCCACTCCATGATCCCAGAGATAGCTTCATTAGAGTCCAGATTCCTGCTGTTAACAGCTCTTGTCTCCTCATATCCAAGATGTCTTTCTGTAACACTTTGAATGCTCAAAATATCTAAGCTTTCCTCTTAGAGCAGAGTCAGTTTTGTATTATGATTTTTTTCCGTGCTTTTTAGAAGACATGATGAGTGTGGTTGATCTCCTAGACCTAATAGCATGTGGTATGTGGCTATCCCAACCACCTCGTTACCTACTGCATTTCATCTAATGATGTGCCATATTTGACTGAGTTGTGTTAAGCTGTCAGTTATGGAGATCTTGAGATGTTCCTGTAGTTAATGCTTCCTTTGATATCAGATTGCTAAACAATTGTATAAACTAGAAAGACAATGTATTGGTAAGACAGACTAACCAAAAATCAGAACACAAGTCTGAATTTCAGGCCAAAATTTTATTGTAATTGTTGAAAAAAAACCCCTATCTTGCAGCATTTGTACTGTACAACTTGGTCAAGACATCAGAAGTATTCTAAAGCAATAATAAGGAACATATAATTTAAGGATTCCTCCATGTTTCGTGACAGTTTGGTCTGAATTAAGGCATAACAGTATCTTTGACTTAAAGCTAAAGAGAAGATGCACTTATTTGGAAGAAACCATTTGAAGGTTTCATTTGCATGCTGGAGATGTTTAATGATCTCAGTGTAAAAGTAGAAGTCAGTGACTAAGGAAGTCAGTTGTGAAGAAGAGCACGCAGGGTGGCGCAGGATGAAATGGGGACATTTGCCAATATAAAAAAACAATAACTACAACACAGAAGAAATTTCTATGAGCAACAGCAAATGCCTTGGTATGAAAGCATTGCCTTGAGAACATGCTTTGTTAAGTTTTGTCATTTTTCTGTTATCCCATTATGATAAAAATTAAATTAGTTTTAATTTTACACATACAAAAACAAAAGAAAAAGATTCCCAACTAACCACCACCACCAAGAAAAATAAAACAAAGAAAAAAAAAACAGACAAACAAAAAATAGGAGCAACAAAACCCATCTTTCATACTTTATTAGAACAAAAGTAGACACCTGTTCAGAATAAGCTGTGTGAGGAAGATTGAAGCTAAGGTGTGAAAATGTATTACTCTTGGATTTTCTTATGGATTCCAGAGTTGTGACAAGCTCTGCCTAGTTGTGTCTCCATCTGTAGGAATGCTTCTTTATTTCTCTCAGTTAAGATGACTTGTTGTCTGCATGCTACTTGCTGTTTTCAAGAATCAGTTTCTAGTTTAGCTGCAGTCTGTCACTGTGTGTACTGAGGCTTCTGCCCCATCCCAAGCCCTCATGCTTCACCTAAGAATCATACACATGTGCTGTGGTAGAGAATATGACATTCATTCCTCCATTCAGAAAGTTACAGCATATGTGTGACAGCCAGGAAAATACAAACATTCAAGTTTCCTCTCACTTTTTAAGCCATTCCACCTAAAAAGCCTAACATTGGTAATATGATTTAAATAGTAAATAAACACAATAAACATCAAATAAGTTGATATGTTACCTGATGTTGAGGGATTGCCATTTTATTTTGTAGACCATACTTGTCCTATTCTGACTCAATCTTTCTGTTGGTCAGAGCACTCCCTGGAGATCACTACACCTCAACACCATGATGAAAACACATCTGGGGGCTTTGCAGAGAAATCTTTAGCCCATTACTTCTTTAGCAGCCAAAACCATGAAGTGCACCTTGCAAGTATCAGACTGTAGAGATGATATCTGGAATTGGGAAGTGTGCTGTAAATCTCACAAACTATTAGCTATTACCATAACAAAAAGCACAAATAGCATGTACTGTCAACTATTTTGGAAGAGCAGCAAACAGTGACAGTCGCAACTTTAAATGAGTCATTATTTATTTCCTTTTATATATGGATATTAGATTCATTTGTGCAAGCTATGTGAATGTGCCGCTTTAGGACAAATAAAGAATAAATCGTAGTCTGAATAATAAAATCTAATAGCTGACATTTTTGGAAAAATTATATTCAGATCTCCCAATAGACAGCAAATGCAATGAAACTTGCTTTCACCAGTTCTCAAAGCATAAATTTAAAACCATTTTCTGTACTTTATTTTTTTTATTGTGATGTTCTTCTCACTACCAAGATTTAATTTGCATTGTTAGTTTACTTTTTAAAATGACAGTGATGTGGGAATTCTACATGTATATATGCAATATAGAACTGTTGTCTTCTGAAAAGCAACTTAAATAGAAAAACAAAACTCCCTTGGTGAATTAATAAATATATGTAGATATTCATCCATTATTTGGATCAGGTATTTTCCAGAACTTCTTTCTTAAGACAGAGTTAGGGCCTAGTCTACTTTATCTAGACATTTAACTTTTTTTATGATTTCATGTGCCTAGTGCACTGGTCCCCCTAAATAAATTAAGTCTTACAGTAAGTAGAAATTGGCTTTTAAAGACTGACAGAAGAAAATTGTTTCAGTCTAACATGAGGGCCTTTTCTATTGACTACGAAGTCTTTTCCAAATGCCAGAACTTTCTGTAGGTGATGGATCTCGTCGTCAACAGTAGAATGTTCCATGTTTTCCAACCAGTCTGTGCGTTAGAACAAATAATGCACCACTGAAGTTCTATGGTCTGCATTCAAAGATAATCCAATAGACATTGTCACTGGAACTGTGGTCTTGGGGAGACAAATGGGTGAATGACCCCTCTGATCCCTGGCTTGGAATTATCATTATAGATAAATAATAGTATTTTTACATAGAATGATTGGCCAAATCACAGAATCCAGGGTTTTGTGGAGGATTTTACGGTGCCGGATAAAAGTTATGATATCATGTCTTCTTGTGGACTGCTTCCTAAGCAAACAATATTAGAAAAAATGATACATATTGTTGTACTTCTGCTAGGTGCTGTACAAGCACACCAGGTGTAGGTCTTAAATATCAAACTCCAGCTTAAAGGGAAAAGAGCCTATAATATATCCAAAGCAAGAATGATAGGATTAGCGTCCAGGAGTCCATTTCAAATATGGTGCTGTGATACACATAGACGAGTTTAAAATAAGTAAAAAAACGAGCCTCAAAAGAACACATTATGTTATATGATTTCCTTAACATTATTCTTTTAATTGAAGTTCAAGAATCTTCTCTTATAAATGTGTGATAAATTACAAGTGGCAGATGCTGAAAATTAATCTATTCCCTAATGTCTTTCTGGTATCTCTACAATAAGAGTTATTATCGTGTTGCTATTGTTACTTTAGAAAAGACTGGTAATTTTGGTAACAGTGAGTAGATTATAACAGCCTTTCTGGCTTTGCTGCACAGAAAGGGGTCCAAAAGAAACTGAAGCCAGCAATGAGGCTTTATGCTATTCTGCCATACTGAGTCACTAATTTTTCATGTTTTACTTTAGCCGTTACCAGTGTGTTTTTAAAAACCTATCATTTATTTGTTTCTTCCTGGAAAACATTTTAAGAATAATATTCACTATGCATGACTGAGTTATCTGGATTTGAGTGGATTTTTAGATAATCACATCCTTTGGGCCACACAGCATGGAGGGGCTCATTCACAGTGCTCAGGAATAAGCTCTCTTGGATCAGACTTTTTGCATCCATGCTATAAACCATTTGGACTGCAGCTGCTCTGACTCTTATACAGTATCCCTTAATCATCACTGTTATTTGGTGCAGGTTTTTTTTTCAGTTCAAGGACTGTAACACAATATGGAGGTTGTATTACAGATCATTGTTTTATAACGGATGAAACAAGTGTCTGGCATCAGGATATAAGGAGGATTCTGGAGATGCACAGATTGCTAGGATAAGTGTTGTTGGACCTGGGAAAGGGAAAAAACCCACTTGCTTTTATCCCACTGTGAACAGCTCTGAAGTGAACCAACCAATGCCTAGATATTTTCTTGGAGAGCATGATGTTAGCAATCCAAATCAGTCTTGAAGCAAAGGAACAGCTAACTGGTGTGAGGAAAGGATTTCAGGCTTGTGGTTATTCTCTGGCTCTTTTATTTATTGCAGTAGTACTCGGACTCTTTCACTTGTTATCATAATTCACAACATAAAAGGTTTAATATAGAATTCTGTATTTCAAGAAANTATGAAGTAATATAACATCACAATGTTGATCCTCTTTGTAAAAAAAACAAACTGAGGACTTACACAGAAAGTGAAAAGTACCAATAAAACTCATGGAGGGGTATTTTACATCTATGTTATTTTTTAAAAAAGTTTTTTTGCAATTTTTTAATCTACAGATAATAAATACATTCATTTCCAATTATAAAAACTATCCATAACTGTTATCTTCATGTAATTATTCATCTCCCTTCTTTCTTGCAAATGTCACTATAAACACTGAGTTCAACCATGCTTCCTTTCTTCTTAGAAAAAGCACTTCTCAGAAAGTGTTCCCATATATTAGTTTCTGAAAACCATATGATTGGAAAGTTTCTATGTGTCTGCATTTTATGCAGTGAGTTCCTAACTTTGTCTGTGCCTTGAAACTGAGTATTAAATTTTAGAGTTTCTTTACTCTGCCTTAAAAACCTATGCCCATATATTATGAATTTCACACTGGAAAGTATAAATCATACCTGAAGCAGTATACAATGAAATTTTTATTGTCTATCAGTGGTATATCTCTGTTAACCGCAGATGTAGATGGAAAGATGGAGGAGAAGCCTAAAGTTTTGAGTTGGTTGTTTTACCGATAGAGTTTATCAATGGTATTGAAGGGATAAGCTGCTGAATATTAAACAAGAGTAAACACTTTTGATTTTGATGTAGAAGTTTATTTGAAAATATATAAATCTTTTGTGAATTAAGCAATTTAAGGCTGGAATAACATAATAAAATGCAGATAGCTCACAGTTATAGTCTGGAGCATTATTTTTTGACTGTGGATATTTATTTTGTGATTATAGGATAGGCTTGACTTGAATGGATATGTCACATGCATTGTTTCAGGGACTACAGGAAGCAATTAAAAAAAGTAATGCTCCTATTCATTCCTTATAATAAAATAAGAAAATTCCTGAGAAATAGATAGTGATGATATTTCTCAAAGACAGTCGGCACTGGAAAAAGCTTATTGCT
This sequence comes from Irena cyanogastra, assembly GCA_013397155.1. Taxonomy (NCBI): domain Eukaryota; kingdom Metazoa; phylum Chordata; class Aves; order Passeriformes; family Irenidae; genus Irena; species Irena cyanogastra. The sequence continues at coordinate 199,714 of VWZV01007869.1, forward strand.
TACTGTGTCCTTAGGAGAATGGAAATTTTATAATTTTTTAAATATGATCTTCATATGAGATATTGAAAGAGTACATACCCTACCCTCAAATTATGGGGTCTAATGGAATAATTGTAAAAATACAAAGATATTCTTTCACCTGTCATGTTCATTTGGTGCAATGGGCTAGATAAGGACTATGAAACAATGATGACGTGGAGTCCTTTCTTTAACAAAAGCATAGGCCTTCTGTTTTTTTAGACATTATGATTACTTTTTGCCTTTTTTTTCCCTGTAGAAAATGTGTTACTACAGATGTCATCAGAATACTTACAGCAAAGATTTTGACTAGTAAACAAAATTTCCTGTTCTGCTACTAGTGCCCAGCCACAGTTCTGCTACAGAATCTGTCAATAGTTGTGCCTGTCTTTGCTGAAAGTCAGAGAAAAGAGATCAGCAATGAATATACCTTTCCTTTTCATATTGTTGTCCCTTTGGCAATACACATGAAAAAGGAGTTAATGTTTGGTCATTATTGCTAGCACACAGACACACATTCTGTTGTTTGGTGTGCTTAATGACTTTCATTTTGGAATTTCATGTAAGGAATGGCGCCAAAATATGTAAAGGAAGATGTAAAAAATTTAGGTTGGTGAACCGAACATAACAAAATGTTTTTAGTAAATTGTGTTAAATACATGTTTCTGCAGAACTATTGATGAAAAGTATTTTATAGTTTGAAGAGTACTTTCTGATTAATCTCAGACAACTCTGCCTGTCATGTCACTTTGTTTCATTTTAGAGATCATTAATGAACTAGCACTTATTTTTAATCAGTATTAAAGATGCCCCAGGCCATCCACAATGTGAGATAGTTTATGATTCTAATATAATCAATAGGATAAATTGATGTGCAGATATTGCCTATGATTGCACACTAGAACAACTGTACTCAAAATTTAACCTATCTGTTTAGCACAAACAGCAGTTCCGTAGACTTCTTTTTCTATTTAATTTTCAGTGCCTTAGGGAAAAGCGAAACTAATGGCAACTTACCACAGCTTTAGATGGAAGGCATTTACTCTTCCTTTCCCAAAAGTTTATAATTTATTTACCTCTTTTTAAATGTGCCTAGCAAATAAATGTTTCCATGTGTTTAAAAATACTGACAACTGTTATCACTGCTAACAGTTGTCCTGGGTTTCAGAGCTAGGGATTTTGCAGCTTAGGTATAGTATCAGATTCTAGGATGTGTTTTATTCCTGCTGGGCCTAGAATCACTTTCTTCTTGGTCATTCTTCTTTTCATGACCTGCAAAGCTAGTTTGAGCAAGTCTTTGAAGAAAATTAATTGCATGGATCCCTAAAAAACCCTTTAACAGCTCTGTGTTTGTTACTGGGTTTAGTGGGTTCTTGTTGTCTTTATTGCCAGAAGCTGCAAAAGGAAATAGTCTTGCACAGTAAAAAGAAGATTAAGGACAGCTCAGCACTGTAAATTGAACAAAATGCCAAAGCACTTTAAAGATAGCATATATATAACAGGTTACAATTAAAATATAGAAAAATTCTAAATATAAGTAGGGTAGTAAAAATTTGAATACTCACAAGTCTTGTTCTTAAAAAGAATATATATTGCTGTTGCAAACCCTAATGCATTTTTTCCTACTTCCTTCCCTACAGCAAGAATATTGCTACCATGTATATTCCTGCTGATGGAATAAATCTCCACATTTGATTCAAATGCACAGTCCATTTTATTGCATACTTCCACTTCAGTACTAGCATAGGAGAAAATGGAAAAATTTCATAATAGTTGGATACGCATCGCAATATCGTTCTCCTCTTCACAGGTCCAAGTGAAGTTCTTATCAATTAAAATGACAACTGTCCATGAAATGTGATGTCAGGCTTCCCTTTTGGAAACTTACAACAGTATAAAACTTATATCCTTACTCTTCTTACAAAAATTCAGTTATGTTTGATTCTACTAAACTACTTGACTTTAAGGCCATGATGTGACAAGATGTTCTGTTGATACATGGAGTTACTACCCTTTTACATTCACAGCTCTTCATTAACTTCTCATTACATTTCCAAAGTGTTCACAGACAGAAAAATAGGATATATGGTTCCACCTTCTCTGTAGTATGTTGATATTATGAGCAAATTGTCAGAAAATAATGGCAAGTGCTTCTTGCTCTTCTCTGAACACTTAAACAAGAGTGATGGGTGTTAAATAACTGGTGTTGTGAGAGGAGGCACATCACCGGGCTGCACAATCAAATAACTTTTTGCCACTTTGAATAACTATTTACAGTTTTCATCACTTCTTGGAGCTGTATTGAGGGCACTCCAAAAAAAGCCTGAAGGTGCATGCAATGAACTGGCATTGTTGCTGGATGCTACACTGGTGTCATCTCCTAATCAAGTCACTCAGGTTTTTAGGTTGGTGTTGCTCAGTGTAGATTGGTGTCAGAGTTCTGCAATCTGTGGAGCAAAACTGTGACTGGATTCAGTCCTTTGCACTCCTGTAATCCTAGCAGAAATCACCATGTGAGGTGGCCTAAAGGAAGCCTGTAAAGGACAGCAAACAAAAACATGCACTAATGCCTGTCAAAACCTACCCAGAATTATGGCTCATTTCAGCAGACCTGGAAAGAGAAAAAATGTTTTTTTTTTTTCTTTGTGACTTTTTCATCAGCAGCACTTTTGCATGATTTAATGATATTTTCTAAAAGCGCCATAAGACAAGTATTGCTTCTATCTCTCAGACACAGCCAGGGCTATAAGCATATTTCTGATCTTAATAGTCTCCTAATATTTATAGCCCACTGCTCTTACACACAGAAAAGAAAACATAATTACTGTTTTAATTACTTGTAAATAATTTTAATGTGTTTCTCTCTATCTCTTCAAGCTAAGCATCTTTCTAAATCAAGACAAAAAATTTAATCATATTTGCATTTTTTAGTTTCCCTATTTTCATATTCGTATAGCTTTTTCTGCTTTAGTTTTGATAAGAATGTATCAGACTTAGTCAAATCTGTTGAACTCCATATGAGACAAGTTTTGCTTACAAAGCAGGTTGATGAAGTTTTAATGCACAAAATTAGCTTCCACTATCACCTTACTGTTTTTCATAATGTTGTGTCTTCTCACTGAAATACCTGCATTCACCAGCAGACCTGATACCCTGATAGCTACAAATACAGTTCCCTCAACTGCTTATCTTGCATAAAACCTCAGAATAACCCAACTTCATTCTGAAGCACAGTCCCTTTGTGCAGTATGGATAGTTACCTTTCATCCATCGTATTTCCCTCTGAGCTAGTTAAGTGTTTTTCCCTGTTTGTATTTGGAGTTCCTCTTGTCTAATCCTGGAATGCTGTGGGCTGAGCAAATTGATACTATTTCCATCATATGACCCCAATGAGCCTGTGGCCAGGGAAGCTGAGAAATATTGCTCCTATAGGATGTCAGTAATGTGTAATCACAGTCCTCTATAACTTCTCCAACATCCTTCTCATGGGATGCACTTCTTCTCAAACTACTCCAGTATAGATCCTTTTCACACAGTGCAATCCTTCAGGCAGAACTGTTCCTGTGTGGGTGTCCTGGAGGGTCACAAGTCCTGCCAGCAAACCTGCTCTAACATGGGCTTCTTTCTCCATAGTCCATAGGTCCTGCCAGGAGCCTGCACCAGGGTTTCCCATGGCTCACAGCCTCCTTGGGCTCCAGCATGGGGTCCTCCATGGGCTATGAGTGGATCCCTGCTCCACCAGGTACCTCCATGGGCTGCAGGGGAACAGCCTGACTCATCACAGCCCTCACCACAGCCTGCAGGGGAATCTGCTCTGGGACTTTAAGAACCTTCTTGTCCACTGACTTTTATTCCGCAGGACTGTTTCACATATCCTGACTCCACTGTCTGGCTGCCATTGCACGTGTTTTTTACCCCCTTGTTAAATATGTTGTCTCAAAGGCCATGATCACTGATGGGCTTAGTTTAGGCAGCAGCAGGTCTTGGAATTGGCTGGCATTGGCTTCATCACACATGGAGGAAGCCTCTAGCAGCTTCTCATGGAAGCCACCCCATAGCCCCCCTGAAACCTAAGGCTTGCCATGCAAACCCAATACACCATTATATATATATATACATATTATTTATTGTATTGATAGTTTAAATGATTGTATAAAAAATAAGTGACAGAAAAAGGGTATAAAGTTAAGTGAAACACTTATAGTAAAAACAATGAGGTTTGAAAATCTAGACATTTGCATTTTTAAGTGAAGGATAAAGAGATAGAGGAAAATATGAAAACAAACAAAAAAATTCAGCTGTTGAAAAACTACTAAAAAGAAAGAGAGGTTTTTTCTGTTTAAGAAAATAATTTCTGATTTCCTGCAATTGGACAATACTGATTTCCAGCTAAGAACAGTGGCAAAAATCCCCCAGAACAGACAGTTTTATAGCTTTCTTAGGTCACCCACAGACACCTCTAACCATAGTCTAATATGTTGTCTTAAACTGTGTGGGAAGGGTCAAAGTATAGCAAGTCTAATTGTGTCAGTAGCAGAGAAGTTGGCTCTAAGCAAGGTTGGTAACTTCAGCAAATTCAGAAAATTAGTCATCATTTTAGGAAAGAAAAAAAAGCTGATTTTTTTCCTTGTTTTTATTGAGATATATTATTGATATATATTTTGTCTTTATATATTTATCTTCTTGGAATTAAATGAATGAAAGTCTGTTCAGATTGCTGGTTTGTAGTGGGACTTTTGCTTTGTATTCTGGAAATTGATGCATAAAAGCTCAAAAATGTCTGCTTTTGAGTCAATAGTTGTAGAATACCTTACAAAAAACTTCAGTGAATAATAGTTGACATACTGACCAGAAAAGACTAAATGTGACTGAAATGCCTTTGGGTCAGTTCAAATATATAAAGTCCTGAAAAGAAAGGTATTTCATTTCTCAGACAAGAGCTGGAGATGTAGCTTTGCTCAGGTTAAAGAGATCTCCTTTGTGTTGTGACGCAAAAGTGGTAGGACTTGTCAATGATATAGCTTCAGTGAACATGGTGCATGTACTCTGTTAAGTATTTCCTTAGAAACATTTAGACTAATTGCTTTTACTTAGAGCTTTCTGATTTAAATGTTCTCCTGGAAGCAAAGTTGAAGCCTAATCCCATCAACCATCATCTTTCTTAAAACTCTCTACAGCTGCTGAGAAAGCATTAATAACTGGCAGTAGATTTCCTGTGCCCATCCATATGATGTGAGAGAGACAGAGGTTTTCCTTTTAACTGATTCCCTTGTTTCCTTGCATACCCTAGGAAGTCTGCAAAGAAAATATATTCAGAAGCTTAGTGTCAAGCTTTTGAGCAGATGTTCTTTTTGCCTGTACACCTCTCAGCAGATATCTCTGACTTTTTCTCCCGAGTCATCAGCTAAAAGAAAGATATGCAATATCTATACTCCTTTTCCTGCCAGCTATTAAGTTTAAGCCCCATCCTACTCCTTTTCTCCATGGGGAGATGAGCAAAGACTTAGAAGTGTAGCCAAAGGCTATAAATTCCTGGAAGAGGACTGAAGTGTCAATACCAAAACCGAATGAGAAAAGGGAAAAGAGCCTAAGGATAAAGGCACAGAGTAAGAGATACTGAAGATGGACAGGACTGAAGAGGCAATGGAGAAAGATAATATTTTAAGTGCTGGAGAGTAAAAGAGGCAGAGTTTAACTAAAAAGCATTTAGAAACCAGTGAAACCAATACATAGAGCACAATTACAACCTCAAAAGAAACCTGGATTTTGGCCAATTTCATAAAGCTGGAAGTATGGTAGTTGAATGCAATTACATTTATTGTGGGAAATGTTTGTATGTTTGCAGGAAGTATCATTTCTGATCCTGAATATTTTCAGCCATAAATCACGGCTCTGTAAAAGGAATTTTGCCCTCTCAAATACAGCTGTATCACCTAGTTGTTAGGGGTCAGTCTCTGGCAGTGAAGTTTACTTTGCTGAGACAGTTTCTGATTCATTGAAAAAGCGAAGAATCAGATTTCTGACTCTGGAATCAGAACAGCTACTAAAAAGGGAGACTGAGTGGCAAAAAGACTGTATGCAGGGGGTTGGGTACTCATCTCATAGGCAAAAGCATGAATCTCTTTAAAAGTGGGATGTAGAGGTACTTAGAGTAATTCCATCCAGAATTATGGTGTACTTAGAGAAGGAGGTGCTGGCAAATGATGATTCAAGGAAGGAGGGCTGCCTAGAAAATAGAAGTAAAATGTAGTCTAAATCTTCATTTTTCCAAAGATCTGTGGATTTGTTTAGGTCCCATTTCAGTTTTGAGATGCAGATTTCCAGTAAAACTAGACGTTTATGAGAAACAAAGCAGACTGAGGAAGTGATGAAAGAGAGTATGTAGGGAGGGATGTAAATAGTGTGAAAAGTGTGATTACCAAAAAAAGTGGGAGGCCAGTGTTCAGTTTTCTCTTGAGCCTGAGGAGATTCAAACTCACATCTGCAGGAGCTTAAGATAATTCCTTAATCACTAGGCTGGAGAATAATTAGATGACGTGCATTTACATTATACAGTGAAAGACTGAGGCAGCTTACCACCATCTATGTAAGTGCTTGGTGCCAAAAAGTAACAAGTCCAGGATTTTTCGTTGTCTTCTCTCTGACCATCTGCTTTGTATGAAGAAAAATAATATCTGATTGCAATGGATTTAAAGTTATCCTTCTCTTACTGTTGTGTAAGTTACTCAAACAAGTAAAGAAAAGTCTTGGCACTTTCATGAATTTAATTGAATCCCACTGATGTCAAGGGGATTTATCATGCACTGGACTGAGGTTTAGCAAATAATTCTTATCGCTACAGTTTCCAACCAATGGTAAGGAGATTCTGCCTTCAGTTGCAAATGGATTAAGGCGAAATGCTTTCAGACATTCGATACTGATTCCTTTTGTGGCAAGCTAATGAGCTCAGCCCTCACAAAGTGGTCTCAGGACATTATTTTTGAGTTAGCAACTCAGCGGTGTCTGAGCATTATATGGACAGCTGTTGTAAAGGGGTCACAAAGCCCTGTCAAAACAGCAGTCTTCATCTTCTTTTTTCTAAATCATAAATTAAACAGAACTCACTTCCAAAAAATCCGCAGGCAAGGCTTTCACAGGCTGTGTCAATTAAATAATGGTATATTTGGTGATAGAGTCACGCAACCATTTTCTTGTTTGTCCTCACTGTTTAAAGTGCTCCTGCTCCACTCTATTTCATGCAAAGTGACTTGATCTGTGATGAACTATACTTTTGCTTACATTCCTTGCTTCCTTCCCCCACCCCTTCCCTCTAATTATTATTCAAATATCAGGATTTAAATCAGTAGGAAGTTGTTATTGGAATAGTTCTACCATCAGCAGCTTTGCTTTTCTTGTACAGTGTCGATGTGGTAAACATAACCTGCTGGAGGGCTGACAAAACATGATTTATTCGAGAGGAAATTAAAATGCCATAGTTAGCATTAGAAACCATTTACCAATTAAATATGAGAAAGTTTTAGTTAATCTAAAATATGAATGAAATAACACAAAAGTTATTTTCAAAAATGTTTAAGAAGATCTGAGGAGAAATGTTTAAAACACCTCTCTGGAAATTTGGATTAATTACCAGAAGACTTCTCAATTTCTTTTTAGCCTCTGTGTCCTCTTCTTATTCCAAGTTTTTACCTTTAATCTGTTTCTCTCCTGTTGCTTACTACTTAGTCTCATGCCAATTTTCTTTTGCACTCCTCCCTTTTAGCCTTTTTTTGTGTTGTCCTTGTTCTCACTTCATTCTAACCATCAGCTTACAGTATGTTTTTCTGTTTCTGTATAATCTAAGCAGTCTTTTGCTTTTTCCATGTCTACATGGTTCTTCTTTTCTCTTTTCTGTAAGTTTTTTCTTATTTTGCATTTTTTCTATTCCCATTGTTGCCTCATGCTTACATGAAACTTTCCATTTCTTCTATTTCTATCTTTGTTTTCTCCCAAGCTGCAAATTTTCTTAACATCTTGGAAGCTATGATCTCCCTGGAAACCACCTAAAAAAGCACTCAGATCTATCTAAACTATGCTCTGGTTTGTGAGCATACAGGTGAAATGCCATATAATTTGAAACATGCTGGCAGCAGACTGATGGTTATGGCAGTGCAAGAGCAAAATATATTGAAATTCCATACAAAATATAGATCCTCCTGTGAGATTTTTACATTCAGCTTGCACCTTTATGGACAGCAAAATTAACCTCCACCACTACTTGTCTTCCAATGACAAAACACTGTGTGAAAGACCTACTAATCTGTCTCCTATACGAACCTTTCAAAAGTTTCTACTATTATACTTTTATTCATTTTTACATGCATAGAAAGATTTCTGAGCTTAACCATCATATAGTTTTGGACATTATATTTTATATCAGGACTGTGAGCTATTGCTCAATAAACTCACATAATACAGAGCTAGGCTGGATATTGGAAAGTAATACAGTGTGTCAGAACAAGCTGTGTTCTTCCTCAAAGCAGCTCACAGACACTGAGGTAATTAAGAATTTTCATTGCCAGCCAGAGGCTACTTCACCACCTTTGGTGGTGTTAGTGGGGGGTCAAAAACAATTCATCTTTATGAACTTTCAATAAGTTAGTAACTTCTCAGCAGATTACTACCTCAGAATCTGCCAAGCTTTATTTGGAATTTTCTTACACCTTTTCAGCTGAATAATGTAATAAATAATTATTTTTTTTCAACACTGCAGAGTAATATTTTAAGAAGAGATAACTCTAACCCTGACACTGTACAGGGTCTCCCCTCGAGCATGCTCAATGTCCAGCTTCTAAGAATCAAGAAAGCTATGATTATTTGTCTATGCACTTAAACTCAGTTATCCACATCTTCAGTTTTAAATACACACAGAGACACATAGCATAAAAGTATTCCAGTGAATAATCTGAAAAGTGCAAGATCAAACAAATAAACAAGTCTTTAGAACAACTATTTTTAATAGCAATATAAATAAATTAAATAAATAAGTAGGCATTAAAATTCTCAGAGACTGCCTGCAATCTGTCACCTAAGGTGAAATTCACAAAAATCTTACAATGCCCACTAATAAAATAGAAAAATTGTAGTCTTAGTGTTATAAACCATTTTCCTAGTCATTTAAGGGCTGTAAACAAGACAGGATGCCTTCATTTGCGGACTTCAGCACGTATTTTGTCTTGGGAAGTTAAAAAATCCATCACAATACTAGAAGTAGGAAGGCAAGTAGTTGAATAAATCCCTTGCTCTGTTACTGCAGGTCAGAAAGAAATCAGTGCTTGCATTTATGAATGAAATTTCTCTAAAGATTATATTTCCATCAAACATATTTCAAGACCGCATTGAAATACAATAGAGTCCATTTGTTCCAGGAAAACATGATCTAGAATCATGGAATCATTAGGCCTGGAAAATGCCTCCAAGATCATTGAGTCCAGCCCTGACTGATCACCACATTCAATCATTTCTTGAGCAATTCCAGGGATGGTTACTTCACCACCTCCTAGGGCAGCACTTTCCAATGCCTAACTACCCTTCCCACAAAAAAGTTTTCCTGATGTTCATCCTGAACCTCATCTCAAGAGGCCGTTTCCTCTTGTCCTGTCGCTGGTTGCCTGGGAGAAGAGACTGACCCCCCCTGGCTACAGCCTCCTTTCAGATGGTTCTAGAGAGTGATAAGATTGCTCCTGAGCCTCCTTTTCTCCAGACTGAACAACCCCAGCTCCTCAGCCACTCCTCATAGAGCTTACGGAGGACATTTCCAAACAAGTAACAGGTATAGATCACAGAGTTTCAGATACAGAATCTGTTTTCTTCATTGTTTGCATAAAACCCCTCTTCCATTTGCACTATCATTTGTAAACAGCCTCTAAATACTATTTTCCCATTTAGGTGAATGTTCACGTTTTGTGAATCTATGTCCAAAGTGGTAATCACATGTAGGATCTGTCTTTTTGTTAGTCATCGTAATTTCCTTGTGAGAAGACATCGCATTTCTGAAGTAGTTTGTTGGTGTATTTTATTTATTAGTCAGTGAATTTTATGGAAATACTTGAGAACTCACCCAGTCAAGGAGGATTTTCATTTTTTGTGTAAGCAGCAAAACAAAACAAAACAGCCCCCTCAAAAAAACTGAAAAGAAATCAGCAAAATAAATCAAAACCACTGGGAATCATATATTGCCTATGGCAGAAACTTTTTCCTGATCACAGAAAGTCACGTGTTTTTGCAAGAAAGAACCTTAAGTCCATTTTAAAGGCTTGAAGAACAGAGTGAAAAAAAAAGCAAAATTGAAACATCTCTCACAAAACCAGCTACTATTATCAATGTAAATTCTAAAACCATTGGAAGCTGAAAAATGATAGATGAAGTTCTAGGCATTATCTTTATGCAAGGCAGATTTGGCAGACAGTCTATGTTTACTTGAAGAGTGATGTATGATTTCATTGTGACGCTGATTCTTCTTAGAACAAAAATAAAGTGTGATCTGAATAATTGCCTGTTAATTGAGCTGTCATATATCCAATAGAAGACATTTGTTTGCCTATTTTTAAGTGTGTGCATCTCTGCAAGCACAAATTTGAGTATTTGCCTGTTGTGGAAACTATGGGAAAATAAAACTATGCTTGCAATTGAAATACAATTTACTTTCTATGAGATCAGTAGTATGGGGAAAGCAATCACAGAAGCTGAAGCAGCTATCAACCTGCAAAAATTATAATGAAGATAAAACAGTTTCAGAATGAGGAAATACAAACAAAATATGGATAAAATACAGACAAAAATATGGAAAAAAAATTAAAAGATGACCTGAAAAAGAAGTCCAAATAGAAAGTGGCATACAGTTACTCTAGAGAAAGAAGATATATTTATTCTATTCATAAAAGTATGAAGTGTACTGAAAAATATGAACAGCTTGATAAAGGTAGAAGCCAAAGAAAAATTATTAAGACAATAGCTAAAGATAATAGGAAAAAAGCAAGCTTGTCTGCCAAAACATATTTTATACAGATACTTAAATCTTAGAATCATAGTATATGCTGAGTTGGAAGGGAATCACAAGGACCATCAAGTCCAGCTCCTGGCCCTGCACAGGATCATTCCTGAGTTACACCATGTGCCTGAGGGTGTTGTTCAAATACTTCTTGAACTCTGCCAGGCTTGTTGATGTGACCGCTTTCCTGGGGAGCCTGTTCCAGAGCTCAACCACCATCTGGGTGAAAAATCTTTTCCAGATTTCCAACATAAACCTTCCCTGACTCAGCTTCGTGCCATGGTCAAAAATGGTTCAGCTGAATGACAACTTGGTATGACAATCTGTAGGCAAATTTGCTTTTAGCTTAAACAGTACCTTGTTTTCATCTTCCTTGAAACACACATGGAACTGGTACACTGTGATTCATGAAAGGCTGTGTTTTCTCCTGTTTTCTGATTATACACATACATATACCTATGCAAGGATTTTTATTGTGACCTTCATTACTGATCCAAAAATTTAATCTGTTGCAAAAGCTTTTTAATACTCCCAGATCCAACAAAGACTTCAACAAATTATTTCCTAAAGGTTTCTTTTTGTTATACAGTTCTGTCTAAAGCGCACATTACTTGGCAGGTTCTCATTATAGCTGCTCTCCAGATCATGCTCCTAACATGACTTTCTGTAAAAGATAGTATCAGTCTTGTCTTTGTATGTATGACCAGCTTTGCACATTCTTCCACATGAGGCATTATTAATAAATAACACCAGTATTATTTTCCTGTTGAATTGAAAACACATGAAAAACAAAATTAATTTTGTTATTGTTTTGTTATTTTGCTATTAATTTTTTTAATAGCTGCATTCCATCACAATGTAATTTCATTAAATGCATTAATGTCTTTATTTTCCTCAAGGAAAGTTCCAGTGGATGTGTCCTGGTTTTGGCTGGGATAGGGTTAATTTTCTTCCTAGGAGCGGGTACAGTGTTGTGTTTTGGATTTAGGATGAGAATAATGTTGAAAACACAAGGATGTTGCTCGTTAGTGCTTATCTTTGGTCAAGGACTGTTCAGTTTCCCATGCTCAGACAGTGAACAGGTGCACAAAATGCCAGGAAGGAACATATACAGGACAGATGACCTGAACTGGCCAAGGGCATACAGAATATCATGCCCAGTATATAAACTTGGAGGAGCTGATTTGTGCTAAGGGATGGGCTGAAAAATCTTGCAGGTTTTAGTGGAAATTTAATTTCCCTTGCATTTCATTCAGTTTTAGCATATTCTTCTGATATTTTTATATAAAAAAGTTTCCCAGTCTCAAGTTAGAAAAAATGTTATTTGTCCCCTCCATCCTTGTATGCAAACAGCTTTCTCTTAGGTTCACTCACTAGCCTCTCCCTCACCCATCTGAAAACTTGACTATTAATCTTTTACCATTAATCTTGACTATTAATCAGATTTTATAATTTTTTGTGAGACAATGTGTCTTCCTACAGCAAGTCAGCAAAAAAGCAATTTTTTGTTTCTGATCATATGTCCCCCACCTGTGAGAAGCTTTTTTTCAAAAGGAAGAGGAGACAGGAACAATTTATTCCAGTTGTTTTAAAAAGAAAAAAAAAAAGCAAAACTACCTTCATTGTTATCTTTAGGATACCAATTCTGAGGGGAACCAAAGGTTCAGCATATCCTGGTGCAAGTGTTTGGATACAAATGTGTATCAACAATGCTTGTGAAATGAAAACTTAGAGTAATGTTGACACCAATTGAAATACAATCAGAGGAAGTGTCACAAATAAACTTTTGTCTCCCTTAGGTCATGAAACTTTTGTTTCCAAGATCATGAATTCAGAATAAGAGTGTACACGAACACAAATGCACAAAATTGTTAAGGAAACGATCAAGATTTCTGAGGTTTGTTATTTTTAGATGCCTTCTCACTGGAAAAGCTATAAATAAGTTAATATTAATACGAGGACTATTCAGGAAGAAAAAGAAAGTGGTTCAGCACAAGTAGTAATCAAGGCTAGTTATATCTTTTATTTGGCTGAAATTTGCAGATTATAAGATATATTTCCATCAACACAGGTTTGCACCTGTGGATGGCTTACATTTATAACTGTTCTTATCCTCTTTAATGGAAATTTGATAAAGACATGAAATGCAAATACTGAATATTTACAGAAAAATATCTCAAGCATTTTTTGAAAATGTCTGTGAAACCTAGTCCTTCTGAAGCTACTCTGATAAACTAGAAGTCTGTTACAGACAGTAGAGCTGTGATAGCTTGAATGAGATAAGAACCTTTACTGATTATCCAGTCCTTAATTTAAGATTTTCAGCCAGGAATCCAAACTGCAGTGTAAAGCAGAGAGGAGTTAAATACATACACGTTAAGTAAATTAATGGAATTTATTATCACAGGTGCTTGTGTGAATACTAACTTATTGTTTTATTATTTAAGTATCTGTATGTCTGGCACCAAACATGTCTTTTAGGGTTACTGTTGACCTGTTCATTCACCAGTCTGAGCATACACCATCCTCACACCAAGGGTACTATTGAGGGTAAAGAATATTCCTTACTTGTCTTGATAAAATATCTTTATATTTTTAAATTATTTAACATTTGTTACTACAGGTTGTATTTTTCTACTTCTAATGTATCTTTCTGAGTTACCAACATGCATGTTGTCATGAACAAGATCAAACTGTCTGTGGTTTATGTGGAAAGCCGTGTTGTTCCATAGAGGAGAGCAGTGTGCATCAAAATTCCATATCACAGTGTATCAGTCAGAAATCTATTAAGCTATACTTATGAAGACCTCCATAGTGCCATCTTTTGCTGCACTAAAATTTACTCTTTTAGGCATGAACTCACTCATACGCTGTAGAAAATGGAAGGAATTTGTTCAAATGGAATTTTTAATATGAACACAAACTATCAGCTGAAATAGCAGTGCTCAATTCTGTGCTTCTCTGAGGTTATATTTATTTGAGAAAAATGAATACACCTTTATGTATAAATATATAGTGAATAATATAAAGATACAGATCTATTTGATTTTACAGTAGGCCACATTATACTTGTTTAGTTAACTTCTATTCTAAGTAGAGCAAATCAGCAATCAGTCCATGAGTTTTAATAAAGGGTGATAGGAGAAAAAAATCGAAACAGTGTTTTATATTACAAATTGTAAGGCACAAAATAGGCAGCTCTGTCTGACATGCTGCCTTGGTTTACTCTTTAACTTGCTTACCTCCTCGTTTTATTCGCATGGTGAGCCTTTATGACTTAGCCTTTGCTGAGTTTCAACTGAAAACAAAGAAGTAAGAAGAAAAAAAATATTTTTTTTAGGGATTTACTTGCACTCCTCTCCAGGAGGCAACACTCCTAGGCTGAGAAATAGTTCTCTAAAGAACTGGGAATTGAGTATTCTTAATCCACTAGATCTTACAATGACCAACTCTCCAAGGAGCTCCCTTGTTTCCATTACAACTTTTCTTTTATTGTGTGAAATATTTGAGTATGTGTGTGTGTATGTGCTTGTGTTCCTAAAGAACAAAACAAAGACAATGTAAGTTCAAAGTCTGTCACAGGAGGAGTTTTAGCTATGTGTGTGGTTCATGTAGATAAATAATTTCCTTTCAGAATATTCATTAAAATAACTAGAATTATTCTCTCTAGGCTGATGTATTAAAGTGAGCTGAAGAACACAGAAAAAAATAAGTGGGAATTTTTCTTTTTTTTTCTTTGCAATGATAATTAATATACAATTAATTTAAAGAGAAAATGAAAATAAAAATTACTTCAATTAAAGCTGCAGAAAACTGGTTTAATTTAGCACCCTCATATAATTCTACAAATGTGTTATTGTTGGTATAGACTTGTCATTCAGAACCTGTGAATTGAACAATTTTTCAAAATTAGTTTTAAGTCCATGAGGGTAGATGGCAAATGTAATTATACCCAGGGCAGGGCACATACAAGATATTAGACTGAATTTCAGAGTACAGTGTCTTTGCAAAAGAGCACATAGGATTTATTTTTTTTACAATCTAATCATTTAGTTCCTCAGATGTTATGGTACCAGAGCATTCTCACCTCCCACGGGCATCAGTGGACACGGAAGGTGGAGATCTTCGTTCACTGCCACACCCATCATTTGGCATCTGTTATCCCATTTTTGGGATATGCGTCAAGCTGTACTAGAGGGAATCCAGGATTTGTGAGGGTTACAAAAAGTAGTGAGAATGAGGGAGCCTGACTATATATCGTTGTGATGGAAGCTCTGCTTTCCAGTTCTTCTTCATAACAAAGTCTTTGTGTTTTACACCATCGTAGCTTCACACAGGCTTTAGGACTCTGGGAATACATGATATTCACTTGTGGAAACAGGCACCTGAGTGCTCCCTCTCTTTTATCCATGAATCTCACTTATTTTTTTTTATACTGGTAGAACTGGTTCTTCTCCTAGGTCACTGCAACTTTGCCTAATTTATTCCCCTCTGATATCCATGTGACATCAGTTTCATCCCACTCAGCCCAAAGTGGTGTTTTGTTAGATATAGCTGGAAATACTAGCTTTGAAAAGAATTAATAAGCTGAAGCCTGTACCCAAAATAATTACTTGGTTTATGGCTGTGACCCTAGCTAGGTAGGTAGTCTCACAGAATCATTTCACACAAAATTGCAATCTGCACTTAATCACAGGAAAAGAAACAGGATTTTAAACATGCTAGTTTATTTTGTGCTTTTGCTAAGTTAATGTATCCCGCCCACACACCGTTATTGCTCTTCTGACCAATATTTGCATGTGTCAGAACCTGAAATTTGAATTCCTAGTTAAGCACAAAAATGCCTTTGTTTCCTTGTCTTAAGTGAATTAGCCGAGTTGTCAAAATTTGGAACCATTGGATTGCTCCACCTCTAGCTGTTTGCAGCACAGAATAAGTGTACATACTATAAATATTTAAGTACCCATAATTTGTGTTACATAATTAAAAAAAATCCTGTTTGGAGCATTAGGTGTGAAAAACTCACCCTTGTTATTTTTACTTCATTATATACATATTGGTCTTCCCCAAGGAAACACAAACAGCTTCATTTCGAATCTGATCATGAAATTCAGTTTATTAAAAGGACCTAACAAATACAGAATGCACAAAAATAAGATTTCATTTCTTCCTTTTTCTTCTATGATTGTTGCAAAATGTTAAAATTATGACACTAATAATTTTTTTATTGTCAAGAGAGTCATGGCACTTTACTGACAGGAGCATAAAGCCAGAGTCATGGTCACATTACTGTATTTTAACAACTATGCATCATTTGAGTCTCATTGATCTGTGTGCTTGCATCAGTATTTTAATTTTGATTAATTCACCTTCACTGTGGTCTGGGTCATGATCAATCCTTTCACAATTGCTGCACGGTTGTGATTACCCAAACACAGACCAGAGTTTAAATATGACTGCTGTCTGTATTTTACTCCTTCAGCCTCTGAGACTCTTTCCACCTCACCTTACTGTGCTAATAAATTTGGCTGCACAAAAGGAAGAATAAGCGAACGTGAAATCATGTGGCATAGAAGCAGAAGTAGGATTATGTGAACTTTTGTAACTCTTCAGATCATATTCTTTACTCCACTGAACAACTTTATGTCCCTGATTGTTTCAAAGGAAGCAGCCATTGTAATTTGAGTCACACTCAAGCATGAATTTCCAAGAGACATGAGAGAGGAATTCTGGGAGAGAGCAAAGCAGGGCTTGCCCAAGACATGCTTTGGTTTGTCATATAGCTATGAAGCATACAGAAAGTTTTTTATATGCTTTCATCTAATTTTTGACATGTCAGTTAATGGTAAATTGAATTTTTCCCTTAGGACACCCATCCCTTTGCGGCAAGGTCTTCTGGATTTGAAGTCACAGCAAATGTGAACCACAGAAAAGGAAAAGGTGGCATAATAGAAACTAGCTTATGTTGGGACTCAATTTAGAGGAGAAAAACATTACTCCTAAGCAGCTTATTTATTCCATGAGAAGCAAAATGTATAAACAAACCTAGGAGACTCATATTTCTCCCAAAAATTCCTACTTAATTTCTTGTTAAATATCACTGTCTTTATAATATGAAAGCTATTAAATGGTTGATGTTTTAAATGAGTGATCTCTAATTTTATTATTGACATCATTATACAAATATTAAAGATAGCAAAGCTGAGGAAAAAAGTGAAGATGCCACTGCAAAACTCCTTTCTCATTGTAGTTTTCTGGTTTAGTACCTTTACTGTGAACAAGTTAGTAAAAAAGTTTATTAGCTAGGCAAAAATTTAATGTTCAGTACAAGGAAATCTACAGCTTCATCAAAACTCTTAAAAGTACATTTATAGGTATCTGCAAATTAGAATGGTACAAAAAAGATATATATGGCTTACTACACAATTAATGTGTACATCTTGAGTTATTTTAACAAATTATTTTCGATTATGTCTGTTCCCATTCCTCTTTCTAAAATGTATTGTTTCAAAGTCATGAAGGTAAAAATGGATTAAAATCCTAAAAATATCTTCTCTTAGATAAAACAAGAAAAAAAAAAATCCAAACTGTAGATACCTCAGTACTGCAGCTAACATCTTATTAAGAGCCCTTTTTATGTAAGACATGGGTTGAAGAAGCTAACAGAGTATCACCAAGGCATATTTAATTTTCTTAAAGAATGTGATATAAAAATATACCAGAACACTGTCTTAGAAGAAAATGAATGGATGGCACACCACAGCTTTTTTTTTTAAATATAATTTTAAGGAGCAGTGTACAACCTTCAGTACACTCTACCAAGAGTGGTAGCAGTTCATATTAATGTCAGCTAAGATGAATCCTTGAAGTTTACAAAACTTCTAACTGTGAATTTCAGAAATAAGTCTGTAAGATGCCTCCTGCATAAAATGTCACCTTTAAAATATCACACTGAAATAAAATATTTTCTCACAAAATAAACCCCACAGTAAAAAGCAGGAACTTATTTTCATTAAACATCTTAGTTAAAGATTTTCTTAGATGACATTTATCTTTAGCAGCTTTTTGATCGAGTCAAGCCTGTAACAGACTCTAGCAACTGATATTTCAAAAATGCAGGAAAATACATTAGTATTTCAAATATTAATAGATATATGTTACAAATATACAAATATTAATAGATAAATATTACAAATATTAATATATATGTATTACAGATATAGTAAAAGTTTTTACATTAGCACTAGGATTTCTGATTATGATACAAAATGAAAAGAGCTATTGGAGGTCATGGCATAAAATTATCTATTTTTGGTAGTTTTTGTTTAATTGTTCATGTTTGTTTACATGCCTTATCAACATTTTAAAGGATAGTGGCTTGCTTCAGCAAGAATAAAAACACTTACTAGATCAAATGCAAACAGAAGTAGTATTATCCAAAGAAAGTGTCACCAGGGTTCCCATTCTTTGATCTTGATTTCTTGGCTTAAAGCTGTGAGAATTCCCACAGCTGTTGCAAGATGTGAACCCAAGAAGCAATAGCAAAACATAGATTTTTAAATTGTAATATTTCAGTTACTTACTTCTTGAACATCATCAAATAAAATGAGTTCTTTATTTGTTGCTTTTCTTGCATTCATCTAGCTGCTACAAAAGAGAAACTTCATTCAGCAAAATGCAAATCTCTCTAGAGAAGCCAATTTCTTTTCAGTCTGTAAAAGAAATAGGTATTTTTAAGTAGCAGTTTATTTCACATTTTGGACTTCTGCTTCAATATTAGGTGAACTGTACCTTGAAAATGTGTATTTCTTTCAGGTGTCTGAAAAAGTAGCCTAAGTTGGCCAGACAGTTATAAGGTAAAATGAATCTGACCCAGACTTCTTTTGCTTGAAATTGATCTGTCTGATCATGAAAAATATCTTTTTTTTTTTCTCTTTAGAAAGAATTGTATATTTTTACCTGTCAATACAGTTCTGGCTTATTTGCTTCTACTCTCACTAGTGCACTGTGTATTACTCCATTCCCACATCTCCTCAGTATTTCACTTCATTTTATTGTTCTTTTCACTTGTATTTGATAGGTGACTTCCAGTCAGCCCCAGGGAAGAAGAGGGAGAATTAAGAAGAAAATGGTTTATACTGACAAAGACTCAAAATGCCTGCATCGATTTGTCATATTCTATTATCTTGTATTGAAACCTATAATATATATTTATAGCCACATCATAGAAAACTTCTGTCTGATCTCATAAAAAATATTTTAGTCGATATGAGGTGTAATACATATCCAGGTATTTAGTGAGCTTAAGTAATAGCTGAGCAGCAGGAAGAAGACTGAAGTAAAAAATGAGTTTAAATATATTCAGTTTTTCCTAAGTTTAAGCACTGAAATACTTTATCACATACTGTCTAAACAAAAGGAACCACTTTACTGGTTTTGGCTGACGTAGAGTTAGATTCCTTCCCAGTACTTGTTATTAGGGCTGCATTTTGGATTTTTGCTGGAAATAGTATTGATAATACAGAGGGGATTTTGTTCCTGATCAGGGCTTACAAAGAGCCAAGGCCTTTTCTTCATGTTGTACTGGCACCCTGAAAAGAAGGCTGAGGGGACACGGGAGATGGAGGAGACACAGTCAGGACAGGTGACCCCAGCTGACCAAAGGGATATTCCAGACCCTGTGGCATTGTGCTCGGTATATAAACTGAGGGGAAGAAGGAGAAAGAGGGCCACATTTGGAATGATGGCATTTGTCTTTCAAAATAATCGTTCCATATGATGGGGTCCTGCTCTCCCGTACGTGGCTGAACACCTGCAGTGATTTAATTCCTTGTTCTGCTTTGCTTGTATGTGCAGCTTTTGCTTTCCCTGTTAAGCTGTTTTTATCCCAACCCACAAGTTGTCTTGTTTTTACCTTTCCAATTCTCTCCCTGATCCTGCTGGTGGGGGAGTGTCTGTGTGGGGCTTGGTTTCTGGCTTACGTTGCTGCATTACAGCTTCCTATCATCCACTTGAAATAGATTAATATTTAATTATGAACATATGTACTCAAGGAAATCACAGATAGGGAAAGAACCCTTCCAACTAGTAAGTCACTCTGTTGCCGTGACATTGAAATATTACTTCCTACGATGTCTCTTCCTACAATGTCCAGATGAGCTTTATGTGCCTTATGTTATTTGGCTGACATACTTTCCTTAGC
Source organism: Irena cyanogastra (assembly GCA_013397155.1). Taxonomy (NCBI): domain Eukaryota; kingdom Metazoa; phylum Chordata; class Aves; order Passeriformes; family Irenidae; genus Irena; species Irena cyanogastra. The sequence goes on from VWZV01007869.1 coordinate 219,960, forward strand.
CATCATTTTGACAAAGTAATCACACTTCATTCCCAGAAAGTTTATACAGACATTCAAACAAAACATCCCTTCTTAACTCTAATTCTTATGATCTTATATCACTGATAATTTGAAATAATACTTGCTCTATTGTTGGTGTACGTAGCTGCACATGGCAATATGCCCTATTTTACAAGCTGAAAAACTAATTATGTGTGTAATACTCAAGTGAATGAATCACTGCTTAATTCCTAAACTTAATTTTTCTTGGAACTGTGGCCCAGAGTTAATATTTCCGCAGGAATATCTGCATTAGCTGGTGGAATGAAACGAGGCATTAACACACACAGCAAAAATACTGATGTTGAGGACCTGATGGCCCTCAACACACTGCATAATTTCAGAATTACTGCTATGCAGACTCAAATCTCTTGAGACTGTATCTGTCTTCCCATCCAAAGTTATGTGAAAAGTAACTCCTTTTTGTGTTATGATATTGCTCTGCTACGCAAATCAGAGAGCGGGGATCAGACAAATATTACTTCCAAAGTACACTCCTGTCTAATCTAAAACCTCCATGTGATGCAGCTAGTTCCAAAGTACCTACATCTTCACTCAGTGACTGCCACAAAACTATACATCACAAATGAGATCATATGTTTGGTCTATGAGTCATCTCTGCAGCTCAAAATGCTTGTCATGATGCACTGTGGGCAGTGGAAAGGCCAAATTCCAACAGAAGTTACAATTCAGTATCCCAAAGGCTTTTTCATATTGTGTTTTGCAAGGTTTTTTTCTATTTGATATCATTGCTATAGGTTATATATTCTTAACTTTATCCACTTGTAACATCTCTATCCTGAATGTCACATAAGGTACAATTATTTTTAGTACAGGTAAAGATAATTAGCCATTGAAACAATGTAGGGTCATGGTGAATTCTCTAAAATGTAGAATTATAAAATTGAGAATAGATTCATTTCTCAAATACAGAGCCTTACTCATACTGAAGTTATAGAGACATCACTTGTTAAAATTCTGTAGTCTGTGTTATGCACGAGGTCAGACTAGATGATCATTATAGTTCCTGCTGATCTTAAAATTTATGGAACTGTGAAACGTTTTGGTATTTTATGTGCATATTACTAATCTCTTCCCTTGGAGGTTTTCATAACACCTCCCAAATGAATTTAGTATTATCTCTGAATTTCATTTACATGCTGTAAATTCAGCTGAATATATTGCCGTTTATCAGTGCACCGTTTGCAGTCCTTCAGCAAGTTTTCATTCTGTGTGACAGTGTTCATATCCATGCCAATTTGAATTAATTTTGTGAGCAGGATTTTGTTTGACACTATATCAAATGATTTAATAAAAGCTAGATATATCACATCTACTTCATTCCCCTCATCAACTGGTTTCATCACTTTATCAAAACAAAGTATTCGTGTCTGGAATGATTTGTACCTTGCTAATCTATTTCTAATTTTGATCGTGGATCACCAAATGAGAGGTGCTAAAGGATGTTATAGATGCTTTCTTTATAAACTAAAGCCTTTAAAATTGTAAGAGGAGATTAACCTTGCACGAATTTGTGGTTTTGGAATACATTCATATTTTCTGTCTACTCACCTTCCACAGCTGAAAAACATGCGTATTCCTCTGAGTTCTGAAGTTACTCAGAAATTATCATTGTCAATAAAAGTGATCAGAGATCTATCTCTATTTGGTTTGTTTGATAAAATAGAATAAGTAATATATACTTTTTTTTACATTGTGCACAAATAGTTATAGGGTTAGGGTTGAATATGGCTGCCTTGTGAAAATATTTTTAGCCATAAATTCCATCTTTCACATCCCTAAATGTACAATAAACCAAAGTACTGGGCTCTCTAAGCCTGTCTCCCAGCCTCTGAAACTGACTGTATAAAAACTTTTGCTAAGAATGTATAAACAGAAAAAAAAAATAAAATTAGGGTACACCTCTGCTAAAAGTCAGACATGTAAATCTGGACTCTTCAACCCTTCGCAGTCACACAGGGTGAAATCTGAGAATTAAGTTAGTTCAGGATGAGTCTTTGGTGAAGACTGTTTTGCTTCATTCGGAGTGAAAACAAAAAAAATTACTAAATGTGTGAGTCTTTGATAATCTGTATTCCATGCAAGTATACAGGTACATAAATATTCTGTCTTTAAAAAGTTGTGTCTCTGAAAGGACCATAATGACAAAAATCTATGATCAAGAATTCATCAAAATACCTTTTAGTTTTGTTTCGTCTAGAATTTCAGAATATTTAAAAAACAATAAGGGCCCCAAAACTGATTTATCATCTGGATAGATTAATAAAATGGACAGCTCAGTAAATAATAATTTTATTCTAATTGTTTATGCAAATATTTATAAAAGCGATGGCTGCTGGAAGCTCTGATGGGATGCCAATTTTCTGAAATAGGCTGTTGTACAAAGCCAGTTCTAAAAATTCCTTGAGTATGTAAATGAAAATTAATTAATGGGAAGAAAAGAAATCTTGGGATAAAAACAGGTATTAAGTCAGGAGCTTCTGTATTTATCTGCAATTACTGTATTCTTCTTACAGCCAAACCAAGATATTTGTTCTTGTCTCCACTCCCTTGCAAGAATATACATTATTGCTATGATACCGAACGCTTGCTTCTTTACAAGAAGTTTTGAGAGGAAGCTCAACATAATATAACAGAATTTACTTCCTTATTAGTTCACTATCATCTAGTAAAGGATACTGTCTTGTACTGAAATATGGGATTTTATAAATTATTTCATAAATCATGAGTTCTCATAGATCATAGGTGCCACAAGTAAGCTTTATCAGCAATTCAAACATAGGTGACCCTGCATTTCCTGATTTGGTTTAGGCTGTTGTGGACTATTTTATTAAGCAAAATAATTGAACTTCTTAAATAGTTTCTTAAGTGAAATAATTAAATGCATTCCAAAATTTTCATGTCTATTTTTTTTTTTTTTACTAAATAGCTATATAGGAACATTTTCACATTCTAAAAATAACTTTCAGTTATTTTGCTTTTGTTAGAGATTCTCTCATTAAGTTACTCTGACATCCCAACATAATCTTTTAATTTCCTTGGCCTTTCTCATCTCTGCCTCAATTGCTTAGTTCCCTTGGTGCTTCTGCAAGATCTGTTGGTCATGTACCTAATCTCCTCCATGGCCCGTCCATACTTCAGGCTGTTCAGCATCACACAGAAAGAAATATCCAAGTAAACCAGTGAATTGAATTTTCATTTTCTGTTTCCATTTATAGAATAGCAGCCAAAATAAGAATCTGCTTAGTACTGGATTCTTAAGTCTTCAATATTCCAGGAAAAATATAGGAAATTTACTTTCTGAAGTCATTTTTTTCTGCCCAGTTTGTGTCTATTTCAGGGAGGCTATTACTATATGTAAGCAGACTCCAGAAATAGAATAATGTGATATTTTGCACATTATAAGTTTCTACTGGGTTCAGATCAGTAAATATCCGGATACATATTCCCTTTGGCTTGATATTGACTTTTGTAATAGTAATGGGAAAATTCTATTGTTTTCAGAGATTCAAGAACAGACCTTTTGTGTAATTAAATTAAACCGGAAAACATTCTTTATTTTAAAAATTATTTGGTACACTCTTCACAAAAGCAACCGTAAGATGTAACTGGCCACTGCTGATGTGCCCCAGTACATTTTTGTCCAACATATCTCTGCCCCGTGTTTTCATCCCATGCTTTTCCAAAATAAAAGGGAGCTGAGGGGGTTTGGTTACTGCAATAAGTCTAAGCTTCCTTGGAATTCACAGGTTTAATATTTAAAATTATAAATTCTTGGTTAGTAATCTTGTATGCTTGGGGGGGGTGTGTGTGTGTGTGTGTCTATACAAAAATATGTACACTCCTGTGACAAATTAGCCATCTGTTTTAGCATTTATTTGTGACATGAGACAAAACTTCACATCTCAAAATAGACAAAACTGATTCTTCTCCCACTATCTTCTACATTTTACCAGAAAAGTTCAGGGGAAATATTTTCAAAGCAAAATAAATACATGAGCATAATCACTCTTGCAAATTCTGGTCTATTTATTTGCAGTCATATGCAAACTATAGAGAGGAAGAATAAATAGTTTCAGAATTAACTGCAGGATCTGAATGTATACCATGCTCTGCAGATCACTGCTCACACTGTCGTTTTTGTTCACGTTTGGCACTAGAACTTGCAAGAAGTTTCTGAGTAACAGCAGAGTGGGTCATTTTTGCAATGTCATACTGCCTCAGAGAAACAAAAAAAAGAAGTCCAGAGGAATGATAACTCTGTGAGGAATGACAAAGATGATATTATATGCAGTGCTCCTAAATATCATGGATTCAGTGTAGGAAGAAGGGGAAAGAAGATGATAGCATGTGCTGAAAAGGTTTATATCTAACTATACTATTCCTTGAAATACATTATTAACAGGTTGTTAAAACCCTGTGTTATTTTAAAGGTATTGGTTGGCATGCCATTCAACTACACTATTAAATATAAATTTCACTGAAGAAAATTCAACATCTGCAAGTTTCACGAGGAAGAAATTAACTATCAGTTATCTATGAAATAGTGGTTACCAACATTTGTAGACATCTGCAGCATATAAGAATGGCCATCTGTACCCTGCACAGTAACATCAAACTTGAAGATGAGTGTGTGCTATAGAAGGACTATGCTCTGTGGGCTGCTTTACACAAATTGAGACCATCTTAACTCGGATAACTTCAAGGGAGAAATACAAAAATAGGGACATGCCATATGTATCCAAAAAGGAGCATGAAGGTTAAAATTTGTGAGTAAGAACACAGCTTGCAGTTTTCTTGCATTTGGTTGTAGAATCTTCTTTTTTGGTTTTATTGGTGGGGGGGAGTGGATATTGAGTTGTTTGATTTTCTGTTTGAGATAAAAACTGAGCAGAGAGAATGTCTGGTAATTTTTATACTCTTATAAATATTTTTTTTCTGAATTGGCTCAGTATCTATATCTTGGTTTTTTTATGAGACTTTCTTTCCAAACACCATTTCTTTTTAAATAGAAACTTGTGTTTGTCAGCTTGCTCTCCCGGGGTGTTTTCCTATTACCCCTGTAAAGAACTCCTTAGATGTTACAGAACCACTTCTGGAAAAGCTTTCTTGGCAGAGTTTTCCTTGAGGTGAAGTTTGTTGACTTCCATTTTAGAATCCTCCCTGCAAAAAGCCTTTCTTTTCCCTACACCTGTCTCTTAGTAGATGACTGGTACATACGAGCTGCTGCATTTTCAGAACACAAGCTCTTCCTCTCACTCTGCACTATGAAATTATCTGAGATGACAACGTAATATGACCAACCATTTAATCCTATTTTAGTAGATGGATTACAAGTTCCTTCCCGCTTGCACTTTCAGAATCCCTGTTAAAATTAAATTATAAGGACTCCTCTGTGTAACAATAATCCCAAACTGGTATTGCTGAGCATGGCTGGAATCCTCTGTACTACGTGTGTTCAAGTTTATTCCTTTGTGGAATAATGTGTTACTAGCAAAATGTACGTGAAGGAAGGGATTAGCTATCAGCTACTCTAGAAAGGTATCTCATGTACTTGAGCTCAATTAATTCCTTGGTGTAAGGAATAGGTTTGTCAGCAGATGACAAGGTAGCATGAACAGAGCAAATTATGCAGACAGCCTGAGGTACCGTCCTGCTTGTCCTGCCTGCTAGACATTCATTTCCAAAGTGGATTTCTTCAGAGCTGTTTCTGCATGGCGCTCAGTTCTGTTAAGAGGTGCTTTCCTTCAAACCCCTGGAATTTCCCTGTTGTGATTTCAGTAAGAAGTGGGAATGCTGCTAATCCCCTGACACAGAAGCCAGCAGAGGTAAGATCAAGTCTAAGTCATTCACATATTAGCTGGGGGAGCAAAACAAACAGCAGAATGAAGAAAGTAAGGAGAAGTAAAATTATCCATTCTCTTCTGCTCCTTTGCCAAGGCAAGGAGGAAAGGGGCAAAAAAAGGAAAGCTGTGAAGAATTGGTCATCCTCTTCAGTCTGCTCCTGGGACAGAGACGCTGTGTGCTACCTCTCCTCCCCTCTTCCAACCCCTCAGTTTTGGCTGGCCCCAGGATTAGGAGCAAGCCCCTCGCAGCCGGAGCTTCTATTGGAAACAGAAGTTCCATCTGCTGAGGGTTTATGGGACTGGACCCATAATTTGCTCAATTACTAGTGTAAAGAAAACCGTAGGGAACCTGAGTAACAGCAACTCCTAACCAAGCACATTTGCACTTCATCTCAAACTCGGTATGATTTATCAGGATCACACCCCCTCCTTCTCCAGGATCTAAAGCAATTTGTGAAGCTTAAATCAACTATTAAATGTATAACTAGGAGATAAAATCACAAACCCAGATCTAATTGGTATAGCTTAAATTAAGTTTTACATTTATTGCTGGGAGATAAAATTTGGATAGAATAACTATTACAACAGAATTAAGTAAAAGAAAATAGGTATGGTGTGGGACCTATGGCAAGTTTTATTTAAAACACATGTCTGATGGAGGCAGCAGTCTGCAGAAAACATCTGATACTACTACACTGTAATGGCCATTTGCTAGACCAACACCCTTCTGAGCATTGAGGCAAAAAAAATTAAGTTTTAAACACAAGGTTGGTTTTGGAAAATATATAAGAGCAGAGGAAGTTCAGTCAATAAGGCAGGCAGGTTATATGTACAGCCTACTGCAATAATCAATCTCCCAAGGAAGATTTTTTATGGGCGAATTTCTTATGAAGATTTAAAAGTACATTCTAACACAAACTAAACAACTGGGACAGATAAACTGGTGAAGATAATTCCAAAATGCCATTATCCAAGGGGACTGAGAGTAAAAAGAAAATAAATGATGAAATTAAACTTAAAACAGTGTAGTTTGTTTTTATTTCCAGTATAACAGACCTTGCCTTAGGTTTTTCGTGTTCTCATTCTCGGTATGCCTTTTCATCTCCTTTCGCAATTTTATAATAGGAAATATTGAATCATGCTTGTGTATCAGTTATTCATATTGAAAAGTTCATCAGTTCTCTTCAATAGATGCAATTTATTAGTTTCAGAATTAGAGAATAATCTCGGTTGCTAGGGCCCTCTGGACATCACTGGTGTAGTGTTGGCTGAAAGGAAGGCATATTTTAGAGTTTAGTGATGTTATTCAGGGTCTTATGTGGGAAAATATTCAATTTCCTCAAAGAGACAACTTTCTCATCAAGCTGAATTCAACTTATTCCATTGCTTGACCAGAGTCACTGTGGAGTTTTTTCCACACATCAAAAAGAAATTCCTTTGCTGCAGCTTGTGTCTTGCGTCTTTCCTCCTTCCAGTGCACTTAGAAGAGTCTGGCCTTTACTCCTTTATGGCCACAAATTAGGTAGTTGAAGACCTTGATTAGATACTTTCTCCTAATCTTCTTTTTCTAAATTTTAGCACAAATGTTATTAAATCTTAAATGTAACAATTTTTTGGTCACCCAAAATTTGCAGAAGCCTGAAGCAGAGCACACCTACAAGAAGGAAGGAGACAATCAAAGTTGAAACAACAATTTGCACTGAGTCCGTTTTCCTTTGTTTGTAATAAGAATTTAAAAAACCATTAAATTTCTACTTATGTTGTGCCAGATCTTTCCAAGCAAACCTGACAGGAAATTTCCTTTCTTAGTCCTCTAAAGCAAGGTGAAATATCAGTGTGAACAGAAGTGTTCTAAGGAGAAAGGCACAGGAGACAGGCTCAGGCATAAAAACACTCAAAATTTCTCAGTTCTTCACACAAATGAGAACAACTCTTAAGTGAGCACTTGCTGGAAAACATTACTCTTACCTGCACAGGAGAGTTCATGCTCAAAGGATCATACAAAGAACTCTGGCTGAAAATCTCCAGCTTGAGTTGCCCTGTTTAATAAAGATGATGACTGTTCAGTGACCTCTGTCACTGAATATTTCTTATCCCCATATTGCCCAACAGACTTGTAAGTGTTTGCACTTGTGCAAATACTTTCTGATTCCTGACAGATCCCACTGAAAGTTTGGCATAGTTAATATTTTTAACCTCCTTTTTTGTTGTTTTTAATCAACTTTTGCTTTTTTTACTGGTTCAGGTATTCTTAATTCTTACATTTCAGGATAACTTAGTCCAGGAGCTCAAAGGGATTTCCAGAAGACAATTTTAATTATACCTTTCTCTCTTTTCATGGAGACAGGTTCAGATAATCAGAATATCCTCCATATGGAAGAGATGGAGATATACTACAAACAGGTAAAGTGAGCTGAGCTTAAACCTAGTTTTAGGATTAGCCTTTGCCACCCTTATTTCCATTAAGAGGCTTCCAAAAGAAGTTTGTAGTAGAGGAAGATGTTAATCTCCTGAGCTGAAGCAAATAACTGCAGCAATTCTTGTGAATGACAGCCACTTCCAGACACTTGCTTCATGGCATCTGGAGCAGGTTATCACCAGGAACAAAGAAATAAAATGTGGGTGTTCTGCATTTCAAAGCCACATTCCTAGGCAAAATCTAATTTTTAATGCCCTTTTCATCTCCCTTTAATGGCTCTACTTGACAAACCTTCACTTCTCTGTAATGGATATTCTGTTCCCATATCATTACTTATCTGCTCCAAGTACCTGTAGACAGGTACACTAAATCAGTTAGTTCATTTGGTTTAGCCTCTAGAGCTCTTTCTTTTCTTAGAAGGCTTAAGTTGTTGTTTAGCCCCAGCCAGCAACCAAGCCCAACAAAGCTGCTTGCCCTCCCACCAGCAGGATCGGGGAGAAAATCAGAAGAGTAAAAGATGGAAAACCCTTAGGTTGAGACAAAGACAGTTTAATGGGGAAAGCAAAAACTGCACATACAAGCGAAACAAAACAAGAAATTAATGCTCTCTTTCCCTTGGGCAGGCAGGAGTCCAGCCATCTCCAGCAGAGCTGGGCACCAACACATGTAATGGTGACTTGGGAAGCCAAACACCATCACTCCAAACATAACCCCCCCCCCATCCTTCTTGCCCCCACTTTATACATTGAGCACAATGCCACATGGTCTGGAATATCCCTTTGGTCAGCTGGGGTCACCTCTCCCGGCTGTGTCTCCTCCCAGCCTCCCCTACACCCCCAAGTTCCTCACCAGTGGCAGTATGAAAAGCAGAAAAGTCCTTGGCTCTGTTTAAACCCTGCCAGCAATAACAAAAACATCTCTCTATTATCACCCCTGTGTTCAGTACAAATCCAAAACACAGCCTCACACCAGCCATTGTGAAGAAAATTAGCTTTACCCCAGCCCAAACCACCACCACATTGGACAGCAATGAGTCAAAAGTACACACTGAAAAGCATCTTTAAAACAAAACATTATGTAGGCACTCAAAATTATACTCTGCAAAAGAGGATATTATAAATATATATACTGACATATACAGCAGTGTATATCAATTTCATTGAAGTCAGATTGTTTTATTTCAGGATTGGAAACAATAATTCATATATTAAATAGATAGATGAATTAATAAGAACATCCCCTCCCCCCAAAAAAATCCCTCCTCAAAAAAAAAAAAAAGGCTCACCATTCATTTCTTTCTACGTCTAGAATATTTATCCACATGATAGAAAAGAGAGGGGCTGACAGGAACAAGTAATGCCCCCAGTCCCTGTACAAATTCACTTTTGAAGCTAAATACTTATGCTTTAGAACAAGAAATTCACAAATCAAACAGGTCTACTCTAAAGTACAAAGCTTGTAGTAATGGAAGAAATTAGGTTCTGATTAGCTGATGCAAGTGAATACAGCTCTGTTGAATCCCACAGAGGTGTATGCATTACCATTAACAACAGGAATATTGCTAAAATTATTTTTTTTTTTCTTTGTTATCCACAGAGGAAAAGTACACACTACTTGAGTCAAAGTGCTTCATGAGCTCCCTTTTTAATTTTTCCTCTTTCATGAATTCTTATTAGCTTGTAAAGTCTTTGACTCAGACTCTGTAACTCTTCTCAAGTACTGCATTAAATTGAGATATCACCATATATAGCAAGTAATATTCAGGCCTTCCCCTCATTTGACCAAGGAGTGAGTCGAGTTTAGCTTAGATACACTTCTAGAAAATAACACTATTTCAGATGCGTAAGTTCAAAAACTTAGAAAAAATAAAAATAAGACTAATTAATATTTCTAACTAATATTTCTGAGGAATTAATATGTGGATATATAGCCAAGTACTGTTTCATCTCCTTTGACACCTGTGATGATCTGCACTTTGGGTCAACAGTTATTTAATTTGAATATTGGGGGTTGGGGACATTATTTGTGTTATTGCTTCTCTGTGAGAGTCATCTGTTACTCTTTGAATTTATTTTCATGAGGAGGACTTATAAGCAAAATACAATTTTAGAATTTTACTAGGAAACCACCTTTATTTTTTTTTACATAATTTAATTTCTTATTTGGCTTGAGCAATTTTCCCTCTTCATTTTATTATTAAATAACAGAACAGTTTAAAGTAATTTGTTCCCTTACCTTTCTTAACACTAAAACTAAACAAGTAACAAGAAGTCTGTGTACTATCTTACCTGATTTTCAAGATAAAAATATTTATTTTAAATTTTTATTTCCTGTATTATTACAGTGGGGAGTGATTGCAACAGGAAATTTAGAAACGCCCTGATAACATGACAAACCAAGATGAATAATTGAAGCAGGTTTTAAAAGTCTCCGTGGGGGGGATAGAAAAGAGGAAAAACTATCAGAAATGTTTATGCCAGTAGACAATTATAATAAAAATTCTGTGTATTATAATGGTAATTCTGTGGATGGGATTAGATACATGTAACAGCCTTAGTCAATCTAAATATTTGCTTCACTACATTCTATTTTTTTTTTAAATAGACATAATGAAAATTATGTTTCTCTCAGGACTAAGAAAATTTTTTTAAAGGTCAGACACATAAGCATATAGCTACACATTTTGACTTATCAAAGTGCAAAAGAATTGAGTAGACTGAGTGGTAGTTGATAAATAGTAGGTAAGTTACCTGTAGCTATTGAAAGGCAGCATAGCAAGTGTTGTCTACAAGAGTTGATGTACAAAGACCACTTCAGGATGATAATTTCAGTGGAATTAAAATGTAAGGAGTTAAAGCAAAATGAAAAAAACATTGAGTATGGGATTTTTCAGAATTTTTGTTTGTCTTTTCGTTGGTTTTCGTGGTTTGAGTTTTTTTGGTTTAACAGGGGGTTAACTTTCCAAGGTAAAATTTCTTCACTGGGGGAAGAAAAATGAAGTTAAATAAATATCAGGAATGCAACACCAAATTCTGAAGAGTAAACTTTTCATTTAATTTTTTGCGATATCAGAGGAAAGTAAGGAGGAAGGTATTTATTATTATAAAATAATGGAATTAAAATTAAAAGGAAGAATCAATCATGATAGAAAAATAATAAATTGATATGAAATAAGCAAGGAAGTCTTTTGCAGAACTAATGGAAGTAGTTTGACATATTGAGAGGAGAAGAAGCAGATGAGCCTCACAGAATGACATGTATATGGATTCTATTACAGAGTTAAACACATTTTATAACAGCATATTTACAAAATGTATTTTGCCTGAATTTTCCCTAAATTGTTTCTCAATCCTGATGTCTCTCAAAGGAATTAAATTAATTTTATTCTATCCACACTGTTCACAGAATATGGAAACAACTTGTCCATGTAGAATGATTCACTGATTTGAATCAAATATTCTTAATTTATCATTCTTAATTCAGCCAGCAATAATTCAAACTTGCTTGGAACAGAAATTGATTGAATGATGGTAAACAGGAGCAGAATATATTGCAAAACGGAAGTTTGAGAGAAAGTCTTCAGTGCTGTATTCCTAAGATTTGTGCTGTCTTATTCCATGTGGTTCCAGTGAGGGAGAGACTGTTCCCACTGAGACCCACTAAAAGGGGGAGATCAAGGCTCATCTGCAGTCCTACCACCATCCTTGTCTGGGGTCTAAACTATTGCAGTGACACAAGTAGTGTGGTGAGCAAATGTGCTTTCATATTTGTCATTCCTATCAAGTGAACATAAAAATTTCTTCAGTGGTCAATTCTGCCTTCTACTAAAAGGACTAATATGAATTCTTCAAAATCTGTGTGCAAGGCCAGCTCTTCATTTGCCATGAGACAATTATTCCTTTTGATTTTGCCTCTGCTCTGCCCATTTATGCTATTGGTCTGTCCAGATTATGCAGAAACTTCGGGGATGCTGTAGGGTAGCGATGCTGCGCTCATTCTGAACTCATAGCATCACAAAACTTTGTTTTGTAGGTGGCTCAGAAGGGCAGTGTGAAGAACATACAAACTGTATGTACCGTGGACTATCTGATCAGAAATGTAAAGTACACCAGTGTGCTAAATTGAATCCTTCCACTAGCAAAAGGGACCAAATGGCAAAACACAGGACAAGTGCTCTTGGGCATTTCTGCTGTTGTCAGAAATTCTTCAAGAGTCCAGGCTTGCAGATGAGTATTTCTGGCCATGATCTGGTACCTGGAATTTTCTGTAGAGAGCAAGAACTGAAAGGAGCTTGCTGTTTGTTTTGATCTTATTGTATTGCTGAAGCAAGAGAGATGGTGGGATTATTTCAAAACTACTATGTCACCCAGAATCCAGCAACTTCTGACTTCTATGTTTCCCTGGAAGGGAAAGTGTTTGATTCATAATTTTTCCCTCAAATATCCACATGGCTATGATTAAGTCTTCTGCTCCTTTGCTGTGTCTAATTTGAGAGGTGTTTTTATTTTGAAGTTTTATTTGAAGTTTTATACAAATATACTTAAAAAAATCATCTTTCCCTAAAACCATTTTACTTTTCTATTTCAGAATGCATTTTCCATATACATAAGTGTGTGCTATGATTTTCAACCTGCATCCAAGATTGCATTTATTATTCATTTTAAACATTCATTGTCCTGCAATACTGTTTTGGAGGATGAATTGTAATCACAATCTTTATACAAAATTATAGCTACTATGTGGAAGAAGGTTACTCACAAGTAGTCACCTGTCTGAAGTAAATAGCTGTGGGTTGATATTTATGTCCTGATAGAAACCCATGACCAACTAGAACAGGTATATTTAGGCTTGTTTTTGAAGGTCTGGCATTGTGACTTTTCTTAGATCCTGAGTAGGAAGCTTGTAACTCATGTTCTCCTATGGCAGTGACTAAAAGTCAGAAATTGCACTGGGTTACCTTTTGGTGTCTAAACACCTTACTTAATCTAGCATTTATATTCCTCCTCTGTCTCTTTCAGATGTGCCTTTGAATTATTCTCCCATTTGACAAGAGAAACTCATGCTTGTGAGGAGGCTTTCTTGTGCAAGCAATCATTTTTTTAGTGGCACAGCTCAACAGGGTTGCTGGGCACAGAAGGGGAAATTTTATTTCATTTATCCATCCATCTACCATTTCTTGCTTTAGAGAGAATTTTAGTAAAACTCTTCTTTCTCACTCTGCTCTGTATAAAATCGGTGGCAAAACCAAGAAAAATCCCTGGCTATTATATACCAATTCTTTTACAACTTTTGTTATTTTAATCTTGTCTTTTCAGCATTTCATGTTTAAGGTATTATTTATCACCAGCTCAGCTGGCGAGTGAATGTGCTGTTGAATGCTCAAGAGATGAACAACACTTTTAGGCATTTCTGCAGGATATCTGGATATGTTTTCATGTTAGTAACAGCAAGCTTCTGAATGTCCAAGTATCCTGGTCTAATAGCTATTGTGAATGTACATACTGACAGCAACGTATGCTGAGCAGTTAGTCTGGTGTATCCTGGAACTGAATTTGCTATGCTCATGTTGCACGGAAATACAGCTCTGCTCAAGAAGTCTTGGGAATAAATCTGGAAGGACTACCTTAATTTCAAACTTTGGAATGTATTTTTCAGGCTGCATTTTGTTCCTTCTCTAGGAAGAAGCCCAGGTCTGGCCTAAATAGTGGGATCTGAAAGCAACAACCAGAGGCTCTAGGACATGATGGGTAGCCTTGCAGAGTTACCTTGCTTCACAAATAAATGCAGGAGATTAATCCCAGAATTAATAATGTTTCTGATATCTAAACTTACTTGACTAGCTCTGTGCTAGTCTCTGTGGTGGGACACAGATGTATTCTGCATATGGTGAGCTGCAGAAACACGATTTAAGTTTAAAGACTTTTGTTACATTACAAATCCACTGAGAGACAGAAAATGCAGAAACAGATTACTCTTTTACTTGTATTCTTTTCCCCTGAAATTTTGGCTAGACATATATGAGTACACACATTGAAAAATTTAGAATTACATAGGAAATATTTAAAAACTTAAGTCCAAAATAAAATTTAAATCATTAAAAATAAAAGTAGTCACAAGTTCCTTATTTCAACACCAATTTTGGATTAAATTCCTTACTTTCTCGTCCTTTACTGCAAATATTTTCCAGAATAA
>VWZV01007869.1:234629-269811 GCA_013397155.1 Irena cyanogastra
AATCTGCAAACTTAACCTGAATTTTGGTGAGATTTTTACCTAGAGACAAAAATACTTATGTATGTCAATTTTTTGGGATAGTACTTTTGGAACGTAATTTCCCATTATAAAAGAAATTCAGATGAAGCAATCTCTGTTAATTTCCCATATAACATGCTGATTTTAGACAACTGTATTATGTAGTCCCTTTTAATTCTTCATCCCCCTTCATACTGTGAGTTTTAATGGGTTTTCAGAGAATTCCTTTTTCTTTCCCTGCTAAGCAGAATTTGTATTTACTCAAAGGTTTGTTTATGGGTTCCTCCTTCAGTGTTTCCAGCTGTGTTGTAGTTTAGCAAACTGTAGCAAAGGTCATTAATATTTTTTGCTTGTTTGCTATCTGCTGTAAGTCTACAGACATTTAGTTTTAATACTTGGTTTTGAAAGCCTGTTTTCCCTTCTTTATTTCCTGCTGTGTATGTGAGCAACTGAATAATATTTCAAATGAAAGCTGTTGATATAATGGAGGAGGTTTCTTCAACATTTAAGCTATCAGTCTGAAAATATTGTCTGTAACTCTGGAAAGGTTCTGAGAACATGAATATTCCCTAATAAATACTACTGAATTTTCTAGTGTCACTAGCTTTTCCTTACTCTTCTGCCCCTATAATGTCCAAATAGTACTGTGTCTTGTGAACAAGGAATTTGTTGGTGCAAGGAAAGGATTAGAAGAGCAAAGAAGGGAGTAGAAATTTATTTTTGGTATGGATAATTTTGAGATAAATTTGAATTTACTGTAGTAAACACTTCATCATTTCTGGGACATGAAATTGGAGAAAACTATTATTTTCTGCTTTTGAAAAGAAAATAATGTGGAGAAGCTCTATGATATTTTTGGTCTTGCTTGGTTTTTAATTGAGGAGAACACACAGATGTTCTCTGGTATTTAAAACTTAAATTAAAAAAAACCCTTAAAGTTATGGTTTCTCAAAGGTCTCCATTAAAATGTTGCTTTAGTTGATTAATTATTTCCTTTTCTCTGAAACAAAATTGAATGTGAAACAATTACTTAACTTTTTGTGTCACTCAGCAGGTTGTCTAAAAAAGTAAATCTGATCATCAGATAAAATGAAAGCTGTATCACAGAGAGGTTCTTGTTGTCTTGGCGTCTGGTAGGAGTGAGTCTCATCTTTAAGAGATCCACCACAACCTTTCCTGAAACATATTCCATTTTATGAAACCATTTTCTACCCTCAAAGCATGGTAAAAATTAGAATGTAACCCTTGTCCTGAAATTCTGATGTCAGTGGAAGTTTTGCAACTAAAT
Organism: Irena cyanogastra; assembly: GCA_013397155.1. NCBI lineage: Eukaryota > Metazoa > Chordata > Aves > Passeriformes > Irenidae > Irena > Irena cyanogastra. Next base: position 235,936 of record VWZV01007869.1, read on the forward strand.
TCCAAAAGTCCAGACCGGGAAAAAACCCAGCAGTTCTTAGATGGCAATAATGTCTGTTCCCTATTGACCTGCAGAGAAATAACTCTTGTGATGAGAGGCCTTGTGATGTGATCCATGATTAATGTGCTGAATCATTCAATCCATTTTAAATATTTGATTGCTTTCTTCTCATATAATATGCATGACACCTTCCTATATAAAATTATCAATATTCTAGGTGCCCATAAATGTTACAGGGTTTTTATTAATAATCTGCCGGTAATGTTTTCATTATTTAGCAATGAAATTTAATTCTTTTTTTAGCAAAGTCTTAGATAACTTCAGCCTACGATCAACATAAAACCAGAATGAAAAGTATCAACACTACAAATATGCTACAGGAAACTCCCTTAAAGATGATTAAAGTGATCTTTAGATGTGGAGGGCTTAAAAAAATTTAAAAAATAAAAGCGATTTTTTGTATTAAATTTTTTATTGGAAAACAAATTTAAGAAAGAAAGTATGTTGTCTTCCAGCTCTGTTTGCAGCAGTATTTCTAAGAAAGCAAATTTCCAAGTGGTTTTTACAACAGCTCATCTAAAGACTAGCAGATCAAGATTTAAGAATGTAAGCCATTAAAGCTTCTTAGTATCACAGCTTATAGACTGAAAAATGAGTCAAATCTTCAATTAAGTCAGAATAAAACAACATATTTACTCATAGCTTGCAGTATCCAGTCCAAGTGTTCTGCTAGTGTTGAATTTAGGAGATTACCACATTTTTCTACTGATGTAAGTTAAAAGAAACTAGATTTAGCCATCTTCGCTGAAGACCTCAACTTCTCAGATATGCTATCAGAATATCTACCAAACTGGACTGCTTTTATCGGGGAAACATTAATTTTTGGTGTCTCTGTGAGAACACCACGTGTTCACCGTTAGAGAGCTCTGCTATTGTAAGACTGTAAATGCTCTAAACTGTCTCAGACAAACATGGACATTTAGAGCAGGATATAAAACATGGCACAATTTTTGAAATTTCCAAGTTTAAGCAGGTGATGGAAAAAGGTTTCCATGGTGGGGTATTAAAAATAAATTTGAATGATATCCTGCATTGCAATGACAATCCAAAAACTTTGGGCTGTGTTAAATCTGTTATTTATTGGTATCTCTAAGAGACTAAGATGTGTATCAGTCATTCTTAGCCTGCTTTTCAGATTTTGTGAAGTCAAGTAAATCTGCTTTAAAATTACAAAAATTCTAACTTAAATCACTCACAAACAAATTCTAGTTTTTCTTCACTTCTAAGGATATTATGTAAAGAAATGTTCATACTAGGATTCAGGATAGGTTTATATTTTTTTTTTCTTTTTTATGCCAGGTTTAGGTAGAACTGATAAATAGATTTTGTTTGCAAAATGAAAATTCTGGATTTTTTTTAAGTTAAACCCTATTCGTTGGAAAATAATGCCCAGTAGAGGTGTGAATATATCTCAAATATTAAAATTCGAAGTGCAAAAGATCTTTTATTCTAATTATTCTTATTTTTCTTGCAGTTGTGCCTTTTCCCCACACAGTAATATAGCTCAGCAGAGAGATCCTGAAGAGTATGGGCTCAAACCATTCGAACACAATACAATCAGGTTGCTTATATGATGCACTCTTTTTAATTTTCTTAAATCATGTATCTTAATGCATCAGTGATATCTAGTACTAAAGATCTTAAATAAAGCTTCTAATTTTTGCAAGCTAAAAATATTACATTAAACAATTTATTGTGAAGGGAGTGGGAAAAAAGAGTACATGGTTTGTCTAGAAAAAAACAAACCAATTTCACTACTGTCTATGGAAAACAACTGACAGATGACTTTTGCAAATCTTTCATTTCTAATATGTCTTCTTGTGCATGTAGGTATTTTTTCTTTTCTGGAAAGGGAAATAAGCAAAAATAATTTTTTCTGTGGATAAGCACAGAGCTAAATCTAATATAAAAATGATAATATTAGGATACTACACTGAAATTATTGTTCACGTGTTTCTGTAATTCATCAAAGAGAAAACCAAAACCAAAACACTTCTTACAACTGCGAAAAATTATTTCATAAGCATCTAGTTCCCATCACTGCTAGCAACCCGTGTTGCTGAGCCCTGTTGGCTTGGCCTTACCCGTACTCATGCAGAAAGTTCCAACCTAGAGACTTTTCCTATTAAATCATATTTGGTTCTACACAGATGTAATGGGATTTTACTCCAAGTGAAGCAGGCAATACACGCAGTTTAACACATCCTTGTAGTATCACACTATGTCTTAATTAAAAAAAAATAAATTCAACTTACTAGGAAAATTTATTTCTTCACTTGATGAGTAACTGTCATAATCATACAACAGAACCCAGACTACTAAGAAGTCAAATATTAAGCTATGTCTTAAACTTCCATTTAAAGCCTCACACTTAAGTGTTGTGCTTGTCTCCCTGTTTAAAAGCAGAATGTATTGCACATTGATGAATTATGTAAAAAGATGCTCATAACTCTTAGTAACATCATTCTGAAATTCCTCTCATTTGCTGTGCAAATACATCATACAAATGCATAATACACTCCTATTTTTATACTTCTTTTATTATTGTGATAATTTTTGTGCATCAGACTATAATTATGCCCTTATTTAGATGCATGTTTTAAATCTACTGTTGTGACAAATGCTTAAATCCTTGTCTCAATTTGAATTGCATAGCCTCTAGTTCATTTATATTTTTGGAAGAATTTAGTTTATAAAGTCTATAGCAAGCTAATATGGTATGCATGGAAAATGAATTTGTTCATTCAACTAGAATTTTCTGCTGAGTTGAGTCTTTTATTTTTCACTGAGTTAACCTTCCATTAAAATAAAACATCTGAAAACCAGCCAGTAATTTTGTAAGGCCAACATCAAATATATTTAGAGAGCTCAATGCCAGAAAACCCCAATCAAAACAAAACAAAAACCATGGTTCTGTATTATTTCTTGTTACCTGTCTAGTTTTTAAACAGTGCAGCTGATACTGAATCTCTTTTAGGAGAAGGATGAATTTTTCATCACATTCTTTAAAGATGACTCATACAAAATGACAAGTGCTGCATGAAAGGAAAAACACAATAGAGATACAGTTAAAAATCTTTTTTAAAGTGTTTGCAGTATTTGCATTTTTTAATTAAAAGAAAAACAAAAAGATGAAAATAAGATTAATTTATGAATTAGTAACGCAAGAGTAGAAATGTTAGATTTTGCTTTTGAAGATTGCTTCCAGAGGTTCTGATTACTTTTGCCTAATTTATGCACATAACATTAGGGTGTTACTTCTGAGTCTAGTCACCCCAGAAATTTCTTTTGTCCTTTAAGTATCTTCACCAAACAGGCCTATATCACTCTGTGGAAATACCTGTCTCCCTGTATTCATGTTTTTATTGAAAATATGATAAAAACTTTAGTCATGCTTTATAACAGAGATTAGAAGCATGAATGCAGCTGTAAGGGAAGATTCTGGGATAGTCATTACCTGTCTACCAGCGTGCATCAAATGCAAATGGTACCCATAAAGGAGTAATTACTTGCCAATACCAGTTTATTGCTCTTAACGTTCACAACCTCAGAAGAACTGTAAAGAGAAAACAGTATCCAATGAAATAGCTTTTCAGGAAATTGTCTTCTTTTCTTCTTCCTGTTCCTGGGTATTAAAGGAAAAAATTCTTGTCACAACAATAAGTGCCTAGACCAAAAAAATAAGCTTTCAGAATTCTGCTCAACAGCTACTGAACTCTTCAATGACTGTGAATAAGGAAGAGGAAACAGGTTTCAGTTCCAGCTCTACAGGGGTTAGAAGACACTTTTAGTACTGTTTATGAGAACCAAGGACATTGATTCTATGAGAAATTACAATATGGATACTACTTCACTTTTTTAGATCTAAACATTGTGGCTTCATGTCTAGTACTCATGACATTCCAATAAAATGCAAACAAATTCCAATAAAATTATACAAAATTCAAATAACCAAAAAGGAATTTATTTTTGCTTTGTTTTTCTTCTTCAGCTGGGGGAAGAGGAGTTAGGATTGTGAGAGTGAATGTATATGTGCTTTTCATGTACTAGTAGGATACGAAATGGCTTTACATGCCTCTGAAAGCTCCTAATGAACTATGCTCATTTTGAAATCTGATCTTTACAAAGGCATAGACTAATGTTCTGAAGATGGGCACTTCATTCATGGAAACTCCAAAAGACGTGTACATGGAATTTGTTTGTGAAAATCCAATTTCAGAATCCAGGGCTAAATTTGCATCCTCAAAAGATTCGGATGGTGTTTGGTATTGATAATATATGTATATGAATTATAACATTTTTATGGCTCATTCATCACTTCTGTTTTAAAAATACTAAGTTCTCTTTTTTCTCTTAATTCATTTGCAGCCTGTATGATTAGATAAGGTGTGAGCTATCACAGAATCATGGAATATGCTGGGTTGAGAGTGACCTACAAGGATCATTGAATCCAACGCCTGGCTTTGCACAACACCATTCCCCAAAGCCATACCATGTACCTGAGAGTATTATTCAATGAACTCTGTCAGTCTGGTGGTATCACCACTGCCTTGGAGAGCCTGTTCCAGTGCTCAACCACCTTCTCTCTGGATGAAGAACCTTTTTCTAATATCCAAGCTAAACCTGCCCTGACTCAGCCTCAAGCCATTTCTATGGATCCTGTCACTGGTCACCAGAGACTGGTGACTGGTGTCACAGCGTCAGTGTCACAGAGAAGAGATCAATGCCCACCCCTCATCTTCCCCTCATGCCCACCCCTCCCAGACTGCTGTAAGGTCTCCCCTCAATCTCCTCCAGGCTGAACAGACCAAGTGACCACAGCCCCTCCTCATACAGCTTCTCCTCAAAGCCCTTCACTGTCTTCATAGCCCTTCTTTGAACACTCTATTATGGTTTTATATCTTTATTATGTTGTGGCATCCAAAATTGCCGCCAGGACTCGAGGTGAGGCTGCCCCAGTGCAGAGCAGAGTGGGACAATCCCCTCCCTTGACTGGCTGGAGATGCTGTTCCTGATATCCAAGGTATCCCAGGACACGGTTGTCCCTCCTGGCTGCCAGGGCATTGCTGACTCAGATTCAACTTCCTGTCAACCAGGACCCCCAGGTCCCTTTCTGTGCCACTGCTTTCCAGCATCTCATTCCCCGGTCTGTCTATATGCCCATGGTTTCCCCATCCCAGGGGCAGAATCCAGCACTTTCCCATCTTGAACTTCATAGGGTTGGTGAGTGCCCAGGCCTGTAATTTATCAAGGTCTCTCTGCAGGCTCTTCCAGCCTTCAAGGGCATCAACAGCTCCTGCCGGTTTTGTATCATCTGGAAACATGCTTAGTCCTGTGTCCAAGACATAGATGAAGATGTTGAAGAGCACAGAGGTGAGGATGGAGCGCTGTGGAACCCCACTAGTCACAGGTCACCAGTCTGATGTCACCCCATTCACTGCAACCCTTTGTGCCTGACCCCTGAACCAGTTGCTCACAATCACATCATGTGTTTATCCAGCTGTGAGCTGAATATTTTGTCCAGAAGGATACTAGCTATAAAATTTGCCAGCTGTCTTAGCCTGTTTCTAGGCTCTGTATTAATGCAAATAATAAATAATAACAAGCAAAAGCAGAAAAGCTTATTTAGGCTGAAGAGTTTTAAAATTAATCTGTCTGGCTTTGTGACATTGTGAAGATAAGAAGGTGTACACTGCTGATCACTGGTAAATAGTTCAGAATCACTACATGATCTCTTCAGGCAAAAACAGGAGAGTGAAATACAGTGACATCACCTAAAACAGATTAGAGATTATAGGAAAATAAAACAAAGTACAAAAACTGTGTTAGCCACTTATTTATTAATGAAGTGCAACTGCAAGTTAGAATGTTACAACTGGCATGAGGTTAATAAAATTAAACAAAATTAAATATTCTTTATCAATTTGAAATTCAATTACTACCTCAGTAAATTCAAATAGCAACTCTATATGTCAGAGGAGGTGACTTCCAGGTACTTTTGAAACACAGTGCTGGAGCAAGATGTAGATATTTTGTCAGATTATCTACAGAGTAAAACTAAATTTCACTTATTTTTCTTCTGATTTTGAGACCTTTGAGGAAATATGGTCAGCATTGCAAGTTCCATTGACTTCATTGGACCCTAAAAATACTCAAAATAATTCAAATTAAGTTCAAGGATATCAACGAAGAAAAGGGAAAGTCATCAAAAATTGACACCAATTCCAATAAAAATATATTGCAAATATCATATATACATTAGAACATCAGAATATTTCTAGTAAGCTGTCCTGATTCTGTAAAACTAGGTATTTTCTAAAAGTGTATGTTCTCCTTTGTCAGTTTTGTTTTGGACTTAAGAACTATTGTATGGAAACCTTAAGTTGAAAGATCCACAAGAATTTGTGCAATTTCAGAAATAATATAATTTAAACATAGTTTATGATACTAAAACTTTTGTCCTAAATTATAATCTAGATTGTTTTTTTATTGTATTCCATGTATTTCTATCTGTTTTCCTATTTTCAATGAGTTTGCTTCAGAAAAAGAAAGAAAAAATTGTCAATGCAAAGGAATTCAAAAAAATGTACTATTCAGAAGTTAAATAGCATAGGAAGTTTCATATCTGGGAAGTCTACTTTAAAGCTTCTGTTCGTAAATTAAACTCTTGTTTATGGTTCTTGAACCATGTATTTTTATATATATCCTACAATCTTTCTTGACCACTTTGGTTATCATGATGTATATGAAGTATGATTGCTTCTTAGCACTTGACAATGAAAAGTTTATTTTTATATTAACTCAGTAACTGACTTTATTGCAGCAGTAAGTGTGCAACCCATTCCCTATCTCCAGATACTACAGCGCTGAAGCCAGGAAGTGTGGTTTTACTATAATGGAAAATGTTTTTAAATACTCCTAGATGCACTAAGTGAAAAGCGGCATTCAGGTTTCAACATGTCCAAAAAAAGGATTTGAAATGACTTGTTAATATTACCAAAAAACCTGCCTGAAGATATGAGACAACACTGGTGAGCCTTGAGGCTTTTGAATAATCTCTGCTCTATAGTGGGCAAAAGTCCCAGAAGAAACAGGCAAGAAAACAAACAAACAAACAAACAAAATTTAAAAAAGCCTCCAACTAATAGAAACAAAAATAACAAAAATCAAACCAAACCAACCAAAAAAAAAATCAAAACAAGCAAACAAAAAGGCAAACAAAAAAATAACCAAAAACAACAACGAAAAACCAACCAAACAAAAAACCCACCCAAACAAACAAGATGAAATATGAAAATAGTTCTATCCAGGAAAAATAAAAAAGTAAGATAAATGTGGACATGTCCTTTTTTTTGTAATATTATTATTTGTAGTGTTTTCAGGTCATTATTTTCTCACGGGAGTTAAATTCGTTTTGCTTTATCTGAATGTATCACCCCTGAAATCAGGCATTTATTTTGAATATCTTCAAAACAGGGACTAACTAATTAGATCCTGATTTAGAGGTTAGAGTTTTTGCAAATAAGGCTAGGGTGGCTTCTACTGTATGTTTGTTACAACAGAAATTTTGCACAGCCATCTCTTTTAGATAGTGAAAAACAATTAATCTGAATTTTTCCCTCCTTCCTCTTTAAAACTACCTGTTGGGCTTTCACCTTCTTCTGAAATCCCATAATAACAAGTTGAACACATTAATTGAATAATGTAGCACAGATTTTTCCCTGAGAAATAAGATAAATGATTGTTTAGGTATTTTGGGGATAAAAACATTGTAAAATCAATTTTAACCATTTTCACCCTCCTCTCTTGAAGTTGAAGTATGTAAATCAGTTAATCTAACAGCTTTTTGGTTCAATATGGCTTCAAAATATGCTTATACATTGATCACAAAGGATATTTACCCTATGATGTGTTTTTTAATAGAAGAATATACATTGCTTAGACAGATTCCAAGGTGAATCAAAGAAAAATTACATGCATAAACAATAAGCTGCCCAGATGGTCCATCAACAGTTAATTAAGTGGCAAACACAGAAGTATATCTAATGCTGCCAAAAAACTGCCTGCAGACTCTGCCATGGGCTCAAATATAGATTGCCGGAGGAAAATCTTCTGCAGATTGGCATCAATCTCTTGTGATGCTCATCTGAAAAACAGAGTAAATTTCACAAGCTACACTGAAAATGAAAACAAGAGTAAGGGAAGCCCTGTCTGAACATATTGCTAATAATGGGACATGAGTTTGTCATGCTCACGCTGCCAAGGTAAATTCAGACCAGAGCAGAAGAGACCAAAGGGACCAGCAGCTGTCACCTGCTCTCCATGTGAAGGGACGTGGCAGCCTCTGAGTCCCCATCCACTGCTGGTACTCCGATAAAACAGCGTAGGGAGAATTCCACCCCACAGCAGAGCTGAATGAACTTGTGAATTCTGCTACACAGCCATTCCCTGGGACAGTCTCGCTGGGACAGTCTCAGCAGTAAAAAAGAGCTGTATGGTTACACATTGAGAATTTTACATTTCTTCAGAGTCCTTCACCGCTAAACCCTCTAGCATGGTGTTCTAACATCTGTTATTAAAAAGCATCAAAGCAAGTTTCTGGAGAGTAGAAGTAAGCTTAGAAAATATGTTTCAGAAATATTAACTCCGTAATAATTTTTCCCCCTTAAAATATGCCTGCTTCTCCAAGTCATGTAATTCCAGAGTCACTAAGAAAGCTGGAAAAAAAGTTTGCCATTCTCCCTAATGTAAATATACCCAATATTTGTTACTTCAGAGCAATTATCAGATTTGCACTTCGACTCAGATTAATGGATAAAACCACTAAAAATTGCTTAGGCAAGTGAGAAGACATGTGAATTGGTTAATAAGTGAATTAGGGATCCTTCCTTCGAAATTTGTTTCACATAAAAGAGCAGCAGTCATTAATATTTTAAAAGCAAACACTCTTTAGGCTTCTTTAAATATTAATGTAGTAAAGAGAAAACATTAAATATCAGTTAGGAACATATAGTGTTTCAAGTATTAGGTTGTGAAACTAGAAATCCAAACCAAAACGATTGATATGAAATAGCTTGTAATTTGTCATATTTTGCCCCTTAATTTTTTGCATATTCTATCAGATGTTAATTATTTTTGTCTATTTTTTTCCTAGAAATCACTTATTTCTCAAGGGTTGTTTCTGTTATGTAATCTTACAGAAATCAGTTGGAAATACCAAAAAAAGACAGAAGGCTGAAAGCGTGAGACCAAATCACCCTTGTTTTTATGGAGTCACTGGCAAAAAAAAGGTACAAAACAGGCCACAGATCTTTCAAAAACAGAAATAAAGCTGTTTAAAGCAATTAACTTTGGTCATGAATTTGCATGAGAGAATCAATTCAAAATTCTGATCTTGTAAAATATAAAACCATCAATAATCATGATTCCTGAAAGCTTTCAAGATATGAAAAATCAACTGGTGTCCTGATGCAGCAGAGTTATGCTCAGCAAGAGTTCAAATGGTTGCTGTTGTTCTTGGGTTAGATAAATATGCTTCTGCTCTGTCTGCTGCTGCTGTGTCCAGAGGAACTCATGCAGGCAATGCACATCTCCTCAAGAAAAGCACAGTAATGGCTGCAGTACTAAAGGACATGGATTTGCCCCAAAACAGCATCAAAAAATAATCTCCCATTCGAAGGGCAGTTGTACATGGAGTTACAACTGTTCACAAAAGGAGATCTTTTTTATATGGCACTTTTTCAACTTCAGCTTGGATAATCCAAGGAAAGCTATTTGCTCTACTTGCAATAAACATTTGTATACTCACAAACCTGGAGTCTGAGTTGGCACATCTGTGCTCTAGTTTCCATCTGCAAGTACTGTAGCCAGTGTATTCCAGTGATTGCAGCCAAAATACAACTAATAAAAAGAAAATCTAACAGTGAAGTGACTGAAGCTATTAGACATTGTACGTGATGCTACATTACCTTTTTTTCTTATTATTCTTTTACTTTACTGTGGAACAAAAGGCAATTTAAAGCCAGTAACAACTACGGAACTTGCATACAGATCTACAGTTTGCATTTATTTTCTCCAAAGCCAAACTGCACAGTTATCACATTTCCAAAAATGAAGGTGAACTCTTTTGCACATAAAATCAACTTTTTTGCAGATAAAACCTAATTCAAGTAGAATATGGATTGACAGATGAAAAACTGCTAACACAGGGGTTAACACAGCCAATATGGAGGCTCAAATAACTAATGCAGACAAAAAAAAAAGAATTATGCAGGCTATCATCTTTCTCTTAGAATCCTGTATGTCCAAGCCCAAAGAACAAGTCATTAAAAACCTCTAATATTAAATTTAATTAAATAATAATATGTTATATTATTTTTACTGGGTTTGTATTGGGTTTTATTTATTCATTTATTAAAATAAACCCAAACCAACACCAGAAATAATTTGTTTTGATTCTCTATTATGCTTAAGTCTCTTTTCTGGGGATGTTGAATTCTAAGGACTACAGTAAATCCTCCAGCAAATAAACAGAAAGAATCACTAACCCAGCAGTGAAAATGTTTATTTGGAGACAAAGTTTAGAAAAAAGAGCAGAAATGTGTACATTGACCAGACACAACTTAAGAAAGCAGTAAGTATCTCTAAAAGTATCTCTAATTTTATATTTTTTTCCTTGGGTTGTCATTCTAGATGGATGAAATATCTTTGAATTTTTGTTTGTTTGCTTGATTACTTTTGTATTTATGCATCTTTAAGTTAAACAGGACATTTTTTTCTAAACAGACATTTTTTTCATAATGTGAGAGGTTTGGTCCCTCTACATTGCTAGTGCTCTTATACAACCATTGAATTCTTAGGAGGGTATTCATCTCTGGAATTAATTCTAGAAATTTTTTGAGATTCCCCCAGTGGCAATTTAAAATCTCTGAGGCATATGGATGCATAACAGATTGATTGCTTTCATATGCTTTGTCTTTTCATTTTTGTGTCGTGTGGTTAATTTGCACCTCAAAATCATCAGTGGTCAGTACTGAGCAGAATAGGAAGCAAGAAATTGCTCTTCACTAAGAAATGAGAATTTTAAACAGGAAGGCAACTGTAATGTTTGCAATATTGGAAAAATTCTGTTTATATAGTAATTCATTATCTCAATATTGTCTTGTTTGCTGAACTCACATAAGATACTGACCCATCAATTACCCATGTACCATGAATTCAGTGTTTCCTGAGATGTCAGAAAACACAATCGTTGAACTGAGAAGGAATAACTCTGAGTTCCTTTAAAAAAAAAGCCCAAAAAACCCAACCAAAAAGTCCCCCCCAAACAAATACAAAGCAAAAACACCTAATAAAAAAGTCCCAAATATACAAAACAATACAAAGCTGATAAGATATGAGTAATATGTGCTGATTGGTATCACGATGTGCAAAGACTAATAAACTCTTGGCTTCTGGGCTGCACATCATATGGCAAATTAAGCCATTTCTTTGGCTTGCTGCACTTCAGGGCATTCATGGAGCAATTTGCTTGGCTTGGGCTTGTGCTGGTTGAGAGGGGCAGCAGCTACTTACAGCTGCTGAATCTTCCCTTCCACAAGCTTGGCAGAATGCCTCAAAAGGACTTGTGTGACAACACTCTACAGAATAGAAATATAATATGGAGAAGACATGAGAGGAAAATGGAAGAAGAGCGAAGTTGCTGCAGTAAAAATAGGAGAAAGGTAGGAGTCTTAGGAGCCTGATATTAAAAAAAACAGTCAAAGTTTTAGAAGTTCATCCACTCCTTTGAATTGCTCCCCCAAGTGTCAGCTGATGGGAGGCTGCCAATGTACTGTAGTGCTACACAGTTCCCACTCCTTGCTCTGCATTCTAATGCTATCAGTAGGCTAAGAGCGTGCTTGGAAGGTGTGTGAGAAGAAAGTGTTGGGGTCCCTTAGCTCCCTCACTCACCCCACACACACTGTTCTTTACCTCACTTTATGATGCAGATTCTCTTGCTGAAACAAATGCTCTCTGGCTGTTAAAATCACTTTATATATCAGCAACTCTGTGGAGTTCTAATAAGATTTATTTTTCTACTCATCAAGTTAAGTTTATGGTTGAAGAGAATATTGTGATTGTGTCAGACTGAGGATGTGAGGGTTAGGAATCCCTGGCATTCTTGCTTTAACCAAGCTTTCGTTCCCAAATTGGATTCTTAGATGTGTTCTCTCTCATTTTTGTTGAGCTAATGTGTTTTGCTTTTTGTTGGTTTCCTTTCTGTCTCTTTTTTTTTTTTTCTGTTCTCAGCAGTTATTTTCTTTTACTGTTCTGCTTAATGGAAATACATCAAATTCTTAGCAGATGCAGTCACTGAATAAAACAAAGGTCTAAATGCTAATATGAATAATGAAATTTCCATGGTGGCACACACGGGAAAGAGTAGAAATTGCTAAGGCATAATGAAATAAATTATATTTTATTACATTCTCCCTACTGAACAGATACTGTGTGCAAATATATTTTCTAAAATGAATCATTGTGTATTTTCATTCATGAACAAAAAGCTTAAAATGCCAGTGTTTTATTCATGTGTCTATAAAAAGTGTATCTGGAAGCACTCTTTATTATACAAAGTCATTTAGTAGCAAAGGAGAATAAAAATATTGTCCAGGAAATGAGCAAGCACATAAAGAATTTCTTTACTTTCAAAGTCAACTGCAAAACTGTCCTAGCCTTACGTAAACATCAGATGTACCTACACTGCTTCCTGTTCACTTCTGACATACAAACGCAAGCATGTAAATCTCCTCTTGAATGAAATTAAAACTTGAATATAAAAATAAAAAAGTAAAAGCACTTTGCAATGGGAATATATGAATTTGTAGATCATCCACTTATCTTAGGAGTACATTTGGGGCATTTCAAATCCTGCTCTGTGGACTTAGCTGAAAGATATGTAAGTTGACGAAAACAGAATTCAGACTACATTTCATGTCATTTTTATTAATATTCAAAATTTTATTTATAGATTATGCTCTTAGACATTTCCTATCTTGCAACTACAGTTCCTCTTGTTGTGAGTAGGAAGGAGATTGAGAATTGGAATTCAGAGAAGAAAATTAAAACCTTTCTTGCATTTTGTTAACTCAACCTTCCGTTCTTTTCTCTTTCCCAGGGTATTAGGAAAGGAAAGATGTCTGACTTGAGTACAGTGGGAAGAGAGCCAGACTGGAATGGGAGAAGAAACAGAGATAAGGATAAGGAATCAGGGTGGAAGCAGAGATGGTGCCTGGGAATGAGGGAGGGGGAGTCTGGGAATTCAAATCTAAGAGGGAAATGGTGAAGAAAATGGTGAAGCAGTTAGAGAGGGAAGAGAGCCTGCCTTTGGATAAGGACTTGGGGAGACTGCCAAGATTAGAATGGTACAACTGGGAGTTATGTGCAGAAAGTCTTGAAATAAGTGAATCTGACAATGTGATGGTTTGCACGATGATAAATGAGGCTCTCTCAGCAAAGACAAGGATGCAGGCACACTACTTGAATTTCAGCTGGGTGAGTTACAAGCCAACAGCCAAGATGAAGCAAATATCTGTATGTTTGCTCATCACTAGGATTTTTTCAGGTAGAAACTGTAAGCTCATTGAGAAAGACAGCACTTTTCAATCCAAATTTGATAATTTTATATAAGTGAACTTAATTTTTAAAAATCACTTATATAAAAATTGATTAAGATTATATCGGGAAAAAAAATCTAATCTTAAACAGTTTTAAACATATTTCTAAATTTCAAGAGGTGAAAACTACACAGCAAAGTGGGAAATATATAATATGCACTTGCTTCCAATCCACTTGCTCAAACTTGTTCTAAATTTTGTCCACTTCTGTATAAAATGTCAAAATAATTGAATAAAAATTAGTCTGTTTTGTAGTGAGTACCTGTATATCTTTCCAACAAAACTGAAAACTCTATTTTTTGTGTCCCTTTTTATTTTTATTACAAGTTTTCATATAATCTTTACTAAATATCAAAAAGAGCTTTATAGAGCTACTCCTCTACTTTTCAAGACTCCACTCTCAGAAATGTCTCATTTAAAATAACCTTAAAGAATCTGACTGGTCATGAGTTCAACAAAGAACAACAGCTAGTAAGGAGTCCTATTGAATTCTGTATAATGGTGATCTTGAAGTTAAAGCTCATACTGAAGTAGTTGTCAAAGTAGTTTAATAATCTTCAGAATTTTGCTAAGATCAACATTACTTAAGCATTAATTTTATTGAGGTAACTCAGATGGAAATTGAAGAAAAGATACTCTGTGAGAGTGTTTTGCTACTAAGTTTTATCACTAGCTTCTGGATTTTGTTTCAGGACCAAAAGATATCATTGGATTTTCACCCAGTTATGTTTGCATAACAGATAGAATGCATATCTTTCTAGACTCTGCCTGAGTTGCTAAGAACAACCCTTCAATTTGGGACCTCTTTAATTAGTTCTTACTCTATGGTCCTTGCAATATCTAAGTGATATGGACTTATGTTTGTGCCAATTGCAGATTATTTTCCCAGACACTTTTCTTTAATTTTAAATAATGATATTTTATACATATATTTATTGTTTGGTTTATTATTCTTATCCTTTCTTGTGTTTTCTTTGTTTTGGTATTTAGGTCCATAAAAGAAGGGATTATCCAGCCAATACAGAGGAGTCAGTGGTTAGTCTGATCCCCAAGGCTTTTTCAATGCTTTGCACAGTGTATGCAGTTAGATATTGTCCAGGAGAATGGGAGAACAGTCTAACAGTACAGGGAGGTGCTTTGTGAGTTAGATGTGGAGTGGAAGATGTGTCGTATCTTTAAACCTGAGAATTGGTTCTGGAGTAGTTCTTGAATTCTAGGGTGATGGAGACTGATCGTCAGATGTTACAGAAAATGAACCTTCCTCAAAAAATAAAACCAATATAATGAAAACATCTAAAGACTACTTTCCATTTACAGTCTGATGCAGCACATCTCAAATATAATTTTCAAAAAAATTCCGGTTACAGAGCTGAGGTTCTCAAGTTCCCAATTACAATGCCATTAAAATCAAAAATAATTATTTTATATCATGATTCTGTGCTAGTACATATCTTTGATTTCAAGTTGAAATAAGAGAAAAAGTGATCAGTACAGCAACTTGTACCTTTTACACCTTATTTTATCTAAAATGAAATACATCAGGGTTTTTTTTTGTTCTCTTGTATGCAGAATACATATAGAAAATGACACATTTGAACAATGAAGTCTGCTCTGGGAATGACTCATTTTTTGCATTGCACTTCTCCCAGGTAAATTACCTTTAACAACACTAAATATGAGAAGAATTGGTTTGACAAGTTGTGAGCATGTAAGCTTGCAAGTATATCAAGAATATGATCTACCTACCCCTCCCAAAGCAAATAGGCACTGCTTCCCATTACTTCAAATGGCATACTCCTCAGAAACTATACTTAAGGGAAATACACTGTAATCACATAAAATGCCTTTGGGTCAATCCTGAGCCAGGGGCTTGAAAAGAATATCCGTTCACAGGCAGCACTTCAAGGTAGAATGTCAAACTAGGGCTGAGGCTTTAATTCAGCATAAAGGCTGGGGGTGCAGGAGGAGCTGGGAGGGGACACAGCCAGGACAGTGGACCCCAACTGACCACAGGGAAAAAAGAAGAATGGGATATTCAGAGTGATGCCATTTGTCTTTTCAAGTTACTGTTAGATTGGATGGAGTCCAGCTTTCCTGAGGATGGCTGAACATCTGCCTGCCCATGGAAAGTGACAAACTGATTCTTTGTTTTTCTGTGCTCTCATTCATAGCTTTAGCTTTCCCTCTTAAACTGTCTTTATCTCGACCCACGAGTTTTCTCACTTTTGCTCTGATTCTCTCCCCATCACACTTGGAAGGAGTGGGTGAGAGGCTTTGTGAGGCCAGCTGGAGTCAAACCATGGCAGAATTAGAGCCTAAAGAGATCCATTTTTTGTAAGTCTCCTAACTAGTTTCCACTGAAAGGCATAGGCTGCAAAAAATTTCTTCCTTGAGTATTTTTTTTTATTCAAGTAATGGCTGGAGCTCCAGCAATTGAGAACAAATCTTAGCTTTTTTAAGTTTAAGGCTGTGATTGGGAGAGAAGTAAATATTATTCTCCACTTAGTGTGTGGCTTTCTAGAGCCTCCTGCAGGATTCTTTCCCTAGTTAGGGTAGGCATTGTGAGATACATTTCAAATGACTGTCATGAAATGCTAAATAGTTAAGAAAGGCTGACATCCAAAAAGGTGTTGACATCAATCTTCCATCATCACCAAGCAATTCTGACCAACACAGATCATACACAGCATACTGTTCTACGAGGGGCAATGTTATAAAGAAACCTAGATATAAATGGCATCTGTACCACATTGGTATCTGTACCAATTTTCCCTTAACTTTCTACAAGCATGAACCTGCCCTTGGCTGTTTCATGTTGACAGTAATTATTTTTTTTTCTGCTAGTGAGCAAATGTCAAGATAAACAGAAGTCATTTGCAAGTGTTGAAAGTATGAAGGAATTTTGATCAACAAAATCTGAATATATTTTAATGCAATTAGCAATTAATAAATGTCTTTGAGTTAGTGATAGGATAAGCAGATTATGAAAAAGCTTTGTTAGTCAGTTATTTGTAGTTAAATAGCTGATAAAAGCACTGGAGTAGGCATGAGCTTTTAAAACCGTATACAAAGGATAAACTTCTCTCCTTGAGAAATTATAAATTGGCTGAGAAAATAGCTTTAAACATTAAAATATATTGAATACTGTGAAGAGTGGGGAGGCAGTCCAAGCAGTGGCAGCACCATTAATCAAGAAGATCTTGTTGGGAGTTAGTCTTATCTGCTCAAACATATTGAAATATCTGCATCTTTGGGGAGCAGGGCCTGTATTCATGACATCAGTATCAGCCCTAGGAAAGATCTCTATATCTCTTAACATTGACAACATAACATGTCTACAGTTATCTTAGGTCCCATGGTATCTGAAGAAAAATCTTTCGCAGAGGTGTTTAAGATGTAAATAAGTACCTTGAGCCTGACTCTGTTATAGCAACCATTGCCATGGAATGGATATTATTTCTACAGGATGGGCTTTTTAATTAAAAACATTTGCTGAGAGTGAATTGTATTTGCTTTGGGAATCAGAGCTAGTCTAGACTCTGACAAAAGTGAGTGGATTAATTCAAAGCAAGACAAACAACAGCTATGTCCTGAGGTTTGAAAATACCTTCACAGTCAGATTGTGAAGTCAGAATCATAGTTCGTCACATAGCAATAACAAATAATAACACTTTCCTGATCCTAGATGTGTAAACCAGACATTATTTGATGTTCATATTCTTTTTTCAGTGACTGACTTTAAAACATCCTTCAGTGTCAGGCAAATTACTAAACTCAACATTTCTGAAACTCTTGTAGCTACTCAGTGTTGGAGGAACACTTGTTGGGGAACAGGAAGGAGAAATGCACAAATACAGAAGTTACTATGAAAGTCCAGGTTTTTTTGGCAAAGTCAAGCTAACAGTTATCATACTGATACAAATTATTTAATTAGGAAAAATATTTCTTTCCTCATGGCCGAAGCGTCTGTATGGTGAGAACGACAAATTCTCCAGCATGTCTGGTTTCTACAGAAGAACTTGAAGTATTTTTAAATTAGACTTTTCATTGAAGATTTTTTTCTGTCAAAAATCCTATTTCAAATTTATAAATATTGACAAATACTATTTGTATAACAAACTGTAATATTAAAGTATTTGCGCCTTCATAAGAAAATACTGAGGTAAGCTTCACATCTGCCAATCACATAAACAAGCCAGGAAAGGAATGCCTTTTTTCCTATACTTTCATATTTCATAGGTGTCCATGCGAAGTCAGTGGGAATAACTTAACTGTTTTCATTGATGCACAGTGGTTTTTCCACCCATAAGCAGTATTTATGCATAAAATTCTATTTTTAATTATTTTTCTTAAAATACTAGTTATTTCTTCTAACTCTGATCATTTTTTCTCACCAATCACATAAATATCTTCAAAAATTAGGTTATATAATTTCATTTAATAATATCAAGATCACATATATACATATATATAGCAATATAGTTATCATAGTTGCGTGTTTTAGGTAGCTCTCAATAATATATATCCTGATACTGCAAATCATCTATCTTAAGCCAAAAAAATTTGATTTCAGAAAATTATGAGAGCATATGATTGGAAAAGGTCGTCGAGGCTTCACTCAAGTATCTGTAGTATGACATGTGCCATGTGATGTAATTCCTTTCATAAATATGTCATATTTAAACAAGATTAGAGAAGCTGGGAAAATATGAATTATGAATGAAAAGGTCCAATTACAAGTCTATAAACCGATAAATGTATCTCCATGGTGCAATTAATTTTATACAAAGTACAAGATCCTCTCTTGGATAAAGAAATTAAATAGTCCACAGATATTTTGTTTAGTATCATTCTCAATCTTCAGTTCTTGATCTTGATATTTTGGTTCAAGATGTAGCTAACACCCAAAAAATCTATATCTACATCACAATACACTCTAAATCAGTATTTTCCCAGCAAACAAACACTCCCTTGCCCAAACCAATATTAAAAACCAACCAACCAACCCAAACCATAACAAAAAAAATGTAACAAACCACCCAAACCACCAAAATCCTAATATCTTATGTCTGTCCTCACAGGAGAGATGCTCTAGTTGATTCGTGCTGCTGGTCAAAGGAATTTTGGAAGAAGGAAAAAAGTCATTGTGTCTGAAAGTCAGCTTAAACAGCTGAACAAGTGATCTTGACACACATTAAAATCTTCAAGTGGAAGAGGTGAACAAATTAAGAAAATTCAAAGACTACATAAAACACGACAAGTTACATGTAACTGTAAATTAATATGACACAAAAAATTTGTAGAGACTTTTTGAACATAAAACCTATTAAAGAAATTGTAACTAATCAGGCAGAGAAACTTACTACAAAAGTAAGTAAAAAAGTTATTTTTTAAGCATACATGGTTTTTCAATAAACTTTTTCACACGGAGAATCACAATGGCTTGAAATGCCTGCAAGACTTAAAAATAAAAGAACAGAAATCAAACAGTGGAAGAACATGAGCCATTTCCACCACAGACAGAGGTTAACAGAAAGCTTGCCACCACCTTCCCCTAGGTTCTAGTTGGCTCAAGATATTCACATATATTCTCTGAAAAATATAGTGATAGAAAGTGATGCTGGAAAACTTTTAGATTATAGCAGTCATTCTAGATAACCAAATCTACAGCTGCCTGCAGCCTCCTATAGAAAGTTGTGAACTGAGGTCTGTCTCTCCCATGATGCTTAGGGTTTGCAGATTCATGTTTGATGGGCAGTCTGTCATCTTTTTTTTTTTTTTTTAAGCTCCAGCTGCAGCTTATCTCTTGGTTTTGGTGTTTTTTTGATAAGATACTAGAGCAACAATCATCTTATTTTTCTGCATAGTAACTTCCCATCAAAACTGAAACACAATAGACTTTTTCTGTTGGCCAATACACAAAATGCTTTTAAAATAAATTTTCAAAATATGACATTGACTTCAATCTTGAGCTGCATATTAAACCTTATAAATACTATTGAATTTTTAAAAAACTGTAATATTTTGCCATGGCATAAAATGTAAGTGATGATAGTGAAGTCGATCTTTTAGTCTATAGTGACTTCTGAGTGCTCTTATAGAGCTCCACTGGAATTAGGTTTTAAAATATAAATACATCTTTTGGTAAGTGGGAAATGTAAATTAGAATCTTCTGTGGCCACTTAAAAGAACTAAAAGGATTTGTCACTATGGATTCTCACATTTCCTTCTGGTAACAGAGGTGTCTTGTTAAAACTCAATTTTATTAAGTCCATCTTTGAAGAACTATGTTTCAATCATAGATAACATAATGCACAAGTTGTATGTGCTATAAGGCAAATGATCTACTATTATCTGAATATCCAGATTATATGATGCTAATGCATGTCTACCTCTGTTTCTCTGGAACTCTTCTTTTCCTGAAAGTAGCTCACAACTGCAATATTCACTTTCAATCAGATTTGAAGAAGGAATTTTTCAAGGATATCACCAGCCCAGCAATTTTACTAAAATAAGTCATTAAAAGAAGATAAATTGGTGAAAGAGAGCACTCACCAGCATTCCAGTGAGAAAATAATGTAGTCAAATATCAACTGAGTGATGGCACCTAGAAACCCAATAAGCATAAGCATGAGTAAAAATATAGCTCCAGAACAATTGCAACATTTGATACCTCTATTTTGACTTCCAGACAAAATAGCTCTTGGGACAGACAAGGAAAAAGCTGAGAGTGTGACGATGAAGGACATAAGGAACATCATGGAAAACCTGGAGGGCAGAAAGCATGGTAATGAACTGACATTGCAGGAAGCAGTCTTTGGAAGTCAGAACCACCCAGACGTGAGATGCCTGTAGGTTCTTAGAAGAACTAAGCACTGGGATTGGGTTGGTGGGAGAAGTGTGCATATTGTAAATGGGAGTGATAGGGGAGGAACAGCTGGAGGTCACAAAACAAATTCATGAAAGAGTGGTTACTGCTGATTGAAAATTTATCTTACACATTTTAATTTGATTTTAAGACTTTGTTTCAGTTTGTTGTGATAGCGCACAAATGTTTCTTCACTGCCACACTTCTGAAATGCCTCACGAAGTTTGTAATTCAAAAAACAATGTAGCTTAAATGGTCACCAAGTTTTGAAGGAACAGAATCTGTAAGCATTGTGTGAGATTTCTTCCATTATTTATATTATATATATTGCATTATTTTAGTATTAGAAGTAAAAATCAGTGTGAAAAGGCCATATTTATTGAAAATAAAATATCAAAAAATTTAAGGAAGTATATTTCAAATGTGGAAATTATGCATTTCTTATAAATCTTTACTAGAAGAATTTATACTTAATACCTGGCATTTAAATTAATATTAACATAGAGCCAAAATAATTTTTTAAATTTCATTTATTTTTTCAGTTTAGAACAGCCTTGTTGTGTTAATTAATTAACATTAACATTGGTTCTTATAAATAGTGGGCCTACAACTTAATGTGATAGATCGTGTCTACACTTTGGAGAAAAACACAGACATATTTTTTGCTGGAATTCAGGTGGATATAAATTAATGACATGAAAAGAATGAATCTGAAAATACCAGATGCTAACAGAAACATGGAAAATTACTCGCAGTTCAACAAAATATTTTTTTAAAATCCTTGCTGAAAATCCTTTTGAAAAAGTGAGAAGAAATTAGGCATTTCAATGAAAGACAAAGGGCTTGCTTTTGATGCAGTATCACATTTTAACCTGCAAAACTTCCATTGGCTCATTTCTCAATTTGAAGTAAAAGGTACACAACTATTTAACACTTGGGATCAAATGTATCCTTACTGTAAATAAATTAGGAGGAACTTAGCCCATTATAAATACATTTTTAAGGCTAATATAAATACAAGAGTTTTTATACATAGTAAGGTGACTATTTATAGTAATGCTTAAGTAATTTTTTAAAGAGAAATATTCCTTTTTTAACCCAAAAATATTTGGTTTGAAATATTTCTTCTTGGTTCTTTTTATCTCTTAGAAAAGTGATCCATTCAATATGACAGACCTGTTAAGCCTCGAGTTAAATATTTGGTCCAGAATTATCCCAAAAGCTTTAGAGATGTATTATGAAGAGTGAAGGGCTTTTACATCTGGTTATTCCAGTCAACTAAGGTCTTAATTGCTCTCAGGAGGCAACTTTCTTTCCATTAACTTTAACACAAGCCTAGAATGATTAGGATCTTAACTCAGGATCCTCAGTTAAGTGCCTACACTTATCTGGGATGAATCCATAATTTTAGCTTTTTAATCCTTTCTACTTGAGTTAAAAAAGGGAAGGGAGAATGAATTACGCATTTATTAGAAAAGAAAAATTGTCAGATCCACCTTCAGTCTCCACTGTAGCTGGGATATTCACCTTGGACATGATTTCCTTAGTCAAATATGGAAGATGAGAACTCAAATCTGCCACCCCACACCCGTGTTCTGTCCAGAGCTGCAGTGACCCTTGCTGGCATCTGTCATTCACCTTTCTCACTGCTCCTTAAAGTGGCTGAATGATTCCTGTAGGCAATGCAGTGAACAAAGACAATTCGTTCTGGGTTGCAGTGGTAACTATGGCAGTGGGATTTGGACGCTTTTGCTGACAGTGGAAATACCACTCCTGCTCCAAGTATTCAATGTGCTGGCTCTCAACTAAGCTGTATGGTATCTGGGATATAGTTCTATCAATCCTTCCTTATAATGTTCCAATTTTCCCCTACATAATTAAACATCTGCTAAAGCACTAGCAGGAGCTGAGCTATCCTGTTTCAGAATTACTTTAACTTACAGTGGGAAGGACTTTCTGCCAAGTGTATTCCTGATGTATCTAAATCAATATATGTCATCTCTCAGGTGCATGTGCTTAAAGATCTTTTATTTTTTTTTTTCATTTCAGAGGACTAATCAAGACATATGCCTAGCAAGACAACCTTAAGATTAGGAAAGGTGACTTCAAATGTTTAAAAAAATAATAAAAAACACCTCTCTGCAGTGAAACAATGAGTGCTCAACATTAAAAAAAAAAAATCTTTAGAAAAGCAAAGGTTGTGTTCTCATTAAAACTGTCAAAAATAAATAGGAAACTGAACTCTCAAATTCAGCTTAAGTTGTAGCTACATAAACCAGACTATTCTATGGCAAGTTATGACTACTATTCAATGGCAGGGCATTCAGAAGTCCACAGAAAATGTAATAAAATAGAGAACTACACTACCAGATGGATCAAAGTTTTCCCATGCTTTGGAATTACCTACCTTTCACAAAAACTTACATGCTTTCATTAATCAACATTTAGAGCACTGGACCTGCAACCAAAAGATAATTTGGTTTTCAGTATGAATAGTATGGTTGGGCTCCTTATTAGTTTTATGAAATCAACTCTCAGTAAGTCAGTTTCATTAGCAGTAAAGAACTGGAAAGGAAGACTGAACCATAGGATTATTTAATCTTGTGTGGCATATCCCTGAAAATAAAGACATCATTTAAACTTTTGTAATTTCCTATTGCGCAGAACAATATATTTTGAAAAAAATATTACAATAGTATAACAGAGAAACAAAGAAAACCAGTAATTTTTCAGCTTTATTTTCCTTGACTGTCATCAAATTTAGTGATGCAAACAAAAATAAATAAAAAACAGCCTTTAAAATTTTGAATAAAACCAATCTGAGAATTGTGAGATAAAGTTACATGTTTCATCTCTGAGCTAATGGTCAAGTCCCTGAGGTCAAGTGACATATTCACTTTAAACATCTCCATGACTTTATGACAAGGAGAAGAAAAACACAAGGAAATTAAACTACAGGGGATTATTAATTCTTACTGAATCAAAATGAAAATTTCAAAAAATATTATCAAGGACTAGAAAGAAGAAATTGAAGAGCAACAGTTGTTGTAGAAGTTATAATCAAATTCTTTATTCTGTCTTTCCTCTAAAAAAAAGAAAAAAAAAAGAAGCTAAGAAAAACAGCCAACTCAGAATATCTAATAATTAGATATTATACACTTTACCTGTAATTGCTTGCTCATGCAGAGATGCTGCTTTTGAAGTGGAAACCACAGTGTTATTAATAGAACTTCATAACAATCAATTAGAAAATAAGTAATGGCAAATGTTGCCATATAGCTTCCTTCACAAAAATTTAAGTGAGGTTAGGACAGAGCAAATACAATTGATGAATGAAAGTTTGAAAGCCATAATATTTTTTTATGCTCATATTTTTTTTAATTGACTCTATATCTGTAATTAATTAAAATAATCACAGTGGTGACAGTGCTGGGTCTAAAAAAGATAAAAGTTCAAGAAAAATCATATATGAAGGCAAATAAAATCCTTAAAAGGAATTTTGCAGTCATTTTTAATATGAACTTCACTCTCTGTATCTACATTGCACTGACCAAAATAACTTGATACTTTTCCATTTTTTGTGTAAACAATTTTTAGGAATTAAAATGAGGAGATAAAATAGAACTCATGCAAGTTATATTCATTATTATGAGAACATTCATAGAGGATCTTTTAAAATTCACTCAAATTAATTGAAAAATTTTCATTCTGCTTTGTTATTTTTAATGGTATTTTTTGAAAAACAGAGTTTTAATTTTAATTAAACTACAGTAATTTCTCAAATATCTGACTTTAATTACCCAGGAAAAGTGTTACATAGAAAAATTTCAAAGGTCAATTAGTATTTTTCACAAAAGTTTGTTTTCGCTCTGGGTAAAATTAATCAGAAACACCTACTTATGTCCTCTTAT
Source organism: Irena cyanogastra (assembly GCA_013397155.1). NCBI lineage: Eukaryota > Metazoa > Chordata > Aves > Passeriformes > Irenidae > Irena > Irena cyanogastra. The sequence continues at coordinate 260,433 of VWZV01007869.1, forward strand.
TGGTAACAAAGGAATAAGACCAAAATATTTTCTCAAAATATTTTCTCAAATACTGCTGATTTTTATACTATTGTTCATTTTTCTTTTAATTTTTCCCATATACTCATCCAATTTCTTTTTACTTTACATTAACTGTCTTTAAAAATTATTATGGATGTGAGGATTAGTTAGACTGATCAAGTTTGATCAACATAGGACTCTATTTTCTGTAAGGAGAAGTTGACAAAATACTGATTATGCTGATTGCCAAGAACCTGAATACTGATTATGCTGATTGCCAAGAAATGGCAAGGTTATACCTGACATGAGCAATGGGCACAGGACGCCTCTTGCCTTGGTTTAATGAAAGCTTCTAATGGGCTGCAGGCACCAAAATGATTGAAGCTGAAGAACTTGCCTAGGAGCAGAACTTGAGGCACCAGAAGACCTTAGAGGTCAATAAAACTCCAAAATTACTCTGTATGTGCACATAATTTTTACAGTTTGCAGGATGGAGGCCTTAATGATATTTAATGAATAAGCAATAACACAACGACACAGGAATATTAAAATCCAAATTTTAATTTTAATTGATGCTTTGCTATATAGTTTCCCTTTATAAGCCATTGTACACTAAATTCAAAACTTCCTTTGTATAATTAAATTAGATCTGAAACTTAATGACTCTTTGCACTTTCATGTTACTGAGTTTTGCCAACAAACAGGACAAACCTTTGAATTTTTTCTCTTTATCATTTTGACTTTTGACATGGAGTGATATATGATATATCTTGATGATAGAGATCTAAAAATCTCAACCACTCTGCTATTTCTTTATCAGTTAAATATTGTAAGAATTAATACATTTACAGAATTGTGCAGGAAAATTTATCATATCTTACTGGAATAATAATAGTCATAACACATAGGATGGAAACCGGCGATGCAGAGATTTTCCCAAAAATGCATGTTATAATTTTCTTCAGAAATCTGTCTTGCCTCAAGAGCTATAAAATGAGATTGAATTTACCCTGATTTTACAGAAGAAAGTCTATGCCTGAAAAAGGCATTTATGCCAGGTTTTATTTTTGAAACACAGAGGAAAACAATTTTTTAAATGTTATTTTCAGATAAGTACAAATTCAGTTTGATTTAGAAAATATTCATGTTGATCACAGTTTTAAATTCAGATCAAAGAGTTTTATGTCAGCTGACTACAGGGATGCTTCTGGAATCCTTTCAGCATGTTGCCCAGCTTTTGCCATTATCACAAGTAGACAATATAGTGATATTGATGCTAGAGTCTCTATGGTATTGATAAATGGGACATTGGTGCATGTGAAATTACTCCTATTATCATTTCAGCTGTTTGTTAGTGCTATTTGTGTTCGGACAGCTGATACTCACACTAATTTCCAAGCTCTAATGGGACTTTTTTTTGGTGTTTTCCTTCTAATGACCAATTGGCCCACTCATCACAAAACACTCTGTGAATTTGTTTTTTCTTTAATTACTAAAAATTATCTCCCTAGGTACACGTGTGTATAAGTAATTCTAATACTTAAGTCTGTACATTTGATTTGGATAACAGTCACATGGCATGTAGTAGACAGCCAGGTTGATATGGCATGTAATATTTCCAGCAAAACCCACAGTAGATGATGAGAGACATGGCAGTGTTCCTAGAGCTACTGCCTTTCTCTACAATCTGGTACTCCAGTACCAGAAAAACATTACAGATGACAGCTTTCAGTCTCTGTGCTACACCTGCCAATGCACTTCTGGCTCAAAATTTTACAGGAATGTTTTAGATAACTTACTAATGTGCACTTAATTAATTTTAGTGAATTTTATTGACAGGATGCCAAATTCAATATATATCTTAAAGGATTATGTTTCTTGATATTTAATATTTAAGAAAGGGAAAAAAAGTACTGGAAAAAAGAGATTTAAAGCTTAGAATTCCATCTAAACTGCTGTACCTGCTCCATTCTTCCTTTAGTAGTGTTCTGGAGAGAGAAGAAAATTAAAAATTTGGAAGGAAAATCAAGTAGCAGAACTAATGAAGTTTGGGACTCTATAGATGTGTTTTCTAGATGGTTGACATGGGTGCCTGATAAAATGTGAGATCTGAGTGAAGGTTTACAAGTCTGGCAACATCTGCAGGTTTTCATTTTGTGAAATGTGAATGAACATGACTGGGAAGGTAAGGTTCATGTTTTGTTTGCTTGTGGATAGTATGGACAGCTGCCTTCAGTTCAGGTTCAGCCCAACTCAGCAGAATTGCCCAACTGAGCATAAGCAGCAGCTCTTATTCCTAAAGCAGCTGCTAAGGACAGGTTCACCACCTCCTTTCTCAATGCAAATCTCATGTGCATCAGTCTCATGCACACCGCACTCATCCAATTGCCAGATTATATGTGATGCCTTGATGGCCCAAATCATCATCATTATAGCTGGTACTTCTTTTCAATTGTGCTAAAATTAAATCCCCATTCAGACAGTCTGAAAAAATATAGGTCTCTGTCACAGCCCACTGAATTCTTTTTCTGTGAGTATTGTGCTGCAGGTATGAGTGACATTTCGGTGTCTTGGGAAGCTGTAAATAAGATCAGAGATTTTCCTTAAAAAAAAATGGACAATTCACAGACCTAAATTCCACTGAAGAAAGCTGTTTGCACTACTAAGAATACTCTTGACCTCTTTTCAGTGGGATATAGCACAAGTATGAATAACATGATACAATAAAGAATGAGATCTGCGACAAAGAAGAAAGAACTATTATTGACACACACAATATACTGGAATCGGCTAGGTTATATGTCTCTTATTTTGTACACAGTAGAGATATAAAGAGAATAAGATTCTTCTCCAAAGAATACAAGGCTAGAATAGCTGGGTAAAACAGACAAGTAAATGGAAGAAACTGGACAGAATAGATAAGATTGTGAACAAACCCAGCAAAAACAATAGCATAGACTCAACAAGGGTCTACCTAAGCAGTCAGCTCTGGGAAAAACCAATACCCGTAAAATATTTATCTGGTTGAATGATCGAGTTCCTGTTCTTCAATTGACAACCTTTGGAATAAAAACACTCAACACTTGGTTCTACCTGATATATTTAAATGAAATAAAATGAAAAATATTTATTTTCAGTTTTTAGTTTTTAATTTATAATTTATAATTATTTAAAAATAAAATAGCTGCATTGGGAAAAAATATATTACAAGGAAAGATTGAAAATTATTTTTGCCTCTTTTAAAATGCTTTGCTTTGACCTGAATATGTGAACATTTACAGTCAGTGCAACACTGTGTTTTTTTAAATTAAATAATATATATTTGGGAAGAGGTGAGAGGAGAAGCATCAAGAAATGCACTTGCCTAACAGGGATCAAATTACCAGCACTTTTTAGAGCAGGACTGAAAAGCAGAAAGGTGATGACTTTATTGACTATTTTGTTGTTGGAGTTTTCCTCAGATTAAAGGTTGAACCTGGTGTGAAAACATTTGTGGAGTGGAAAAGAAAGTAGGAAAATTAAACTAACATAATTTGCAAATAAAAGAGTAAAATACTGATACACAAAAATGAAAAAAATAGAAAGTTTTGAAGATGATTACAATGATCGCTGATGCTTTGTTACAGCAAAACTGTTGGAATGGGTACAGATATTTATCTAAGATAATGATACAAGAACATTTGAGTTTGAGTGGCCAAGTGAAATCAATTAATCTATTTAGAGCTACCAACAGACAAATACTTCCCAGGTGATACAATCAGAGGACCCAAAGAAACATTTTGATTGAACAAAACCAGAGATCAAAATAAGGGAGAAGTTGTATTGTTCAGCTTCTCCAGTGATTTACTGATACTGTTAATTTTACATCAGTAATTACACTATTTTTAGTCTTTTTTTTAGCACTCTTAGTGAAAAAAAATTGTTCCAAGAAACCAAGGAAGACTAAATTCTTCATAGTCTCCTGTTTCTGACTGATAGCAATGAAAACTGCAAGCCTTTAAATTATGTCATTAGAAAGGTTACACAAATTGATATACATATACTGAGAATTTTTAATTACAAGCATTGCTTAATTAAAACATGACTAGTACTTGGACACAATTTCATGTCGTTTAAGCCATTGTGGTTCATATTTGTATCTATATACATTTTTATTTTTTCCCAGTAAAGAGTAAGCAGAGGCAAAGGATCATACTGAAAGAAATTCAGCCATATGTTGTAGGCCATCATGTCTTCTAATGTCACTTGGTCCTCACCCATATTGCTGAGAGTGACCTTATCACGGATCATACAGGAGTACAAAATGTTTCTTCTGCAGAGCAAGTATTTTTATTAAAAAAATAAAAAAGGTGTGAGATCTGTTACTCTAGTTCAACTTCCTCTGTGTGGTGTGCAGCAAAGTGCCTATCACCCCAGGAGGCATCAGGGTGAAACTTGGGTTTAGCTAGAGCCACAAGGGGTCAAAGCAAATGCTTGAAGCAGCACATGCTCTAGAAAGCAGATGGGAAATGTAACACCTGTGAAATAAGAGCAGAGAATAATCCCTCGTTTTCAGAAACTACTTCTAGTTCTTCAGTTTGTTTAGAGGTAACAGGAAGGCAATATTCAGGATGTATTAATGCTCAAGATAGAAATGTGTATGGGCCAAAGTTATCCTGGACTGCAAGATAACAAATTTAAGGTGTAGTTTACATTGGCTAAAAGGTGAAACCTTCTGACAGTAAAACAGTACTGAAAAGTTAAAAATTGACAGTAAATTGCAGTTCCACTGACAAGGCTTGGGTGGAGGCAGCTGGATGACATATTTAATCTCATCAGGCTATACCCACAGGGTATCCTAAAGAATCAGCACATAGGTACAGAACTTCTCAAAAATAAAATAGAACAGGGAGATACACTAATCTTTTCTTAAATGTCAGTTCAAATCTGTAGTGATTTTTTCCACGCATTCTTTTTTCATCTGGCTTGCTCTGTCCTTCTGAGGTGTGTCTTAATTATACAACTGTGAGGTGAAGGAGGAGCATGTGTTTTTGTTCAGTAGTAGAGAAGTAAAAGCAGTTTATAGACAGATTATTTTAAAAATAAAATAATTCTTTTTCACCCTCTATGCAAAACACAGCAAGAACCCAAACCAGAATTGTAATACATGTTGCAATATTCACTCTGTGGAAAAGCCTGAAATCCCAGGTCCCTTAATCACTTATCAAATATTTGCCTTGTGAATGAAAGAATATTAATAATTTTAATGCCATTATATGATGACAAAGGGTCCAAAGATGAACAGAAACAGAAGAAAGTTGAAATGGTCCTTGCAAAAATGCAAATTACATTAAAATATTTGATCAAATATATGCCTCAGTCTGCCCTCAAATACTTACTGTAGAGATTAGGGTTTAATGGTCATCTTCTTACCTCAGAAATAAGTGACAAAAATAAGATGATAGAAAGAATCAAAGAAGTTAGAGCTTTGTAGTGAAAATTGATATCGGCTAGAGAACTAGAACTAATAATTAAACCACAAAGAAGTAATTTAACTGAAGAGGGAAAGCATAGATAGAGAAAAGCACAATAAGCCAAAAGGAATGAGTTACAGACAAATAACCAGCAGCATTTAAATAAAGAAATGGCATTTCCAGCAAATGGAAACTTTTTATATTCTTAACCTTTGGATAGAGGGCAAGAACTAAAGGAAAGAACAGTATGACTAACTTGGCAAGGAAAGGCTTTGGGATCTCTTCAGAACAGTAACTCCTCCTCAAAACATGACTACCTGTGCGGCTGAACCACATTAAAATACATGCAATTACACTTATCTCCTTGAAGAGTGTAAATAAATATAATTACATTTGTGTTTTGTATGACATTGAGAAGAAAACCAAACAAAGGGGAATATGTATAAAAGATGGTGTAAAATGAGGAAGACTGTAGGACATTAGATAATATGGAAGAACTAAAATGTTAGTACAAACTTCCTCCTAGACATGTGTCTGTTTCAAATGTTTGGATAATTATTAAATTTTAAAATAGGATTATATTAGCCTAGTTATTATGTATTTAGATTTAAAAAGTAGCATTGACTTTAACTCTTCTCTATGGTTGTGAAAACAGATTTCAGTAAAGACCAGAAAAATTATTTGAAGTCATTCTTCAAACCTCTAAAGCAAGAAAAAGTATGAAACTTAACAAAAAATAGTTTAATACCCTTTTTTATGCTGACCATGTGGTTAAAGAGTATTGGATTTTTTTTGCCATTTGAATTTTAATTTTTTTTTTAATTTAAGTATTTACATGGATCTGACTTTAAATTTCTTGTACATCACAGGATCATTAAACAAATTATGTAAAGTAATAATGTAAAATCATTACTTGGAATAAAGCTTTCAGCTGCCAAGTAACAACATTTTCTTGGAGACTGCTCTTGCTAATGGAAAAAAAAAAGTATTCAAACATAAAAATCAACAGCAAAGTATACATGAATGGGTCTAAAGTCCCCTTATGTCACATACTTCTGTAGTTTCCCTAATGATGTAGGCCTGTTTTCTAAATGACTTGTCACAAAGGCAGCAAAAAGAACCTGCAGTTAGGGACACAACAAGGCAGGATTACCTGATCTCTCAGTAGCACTGTATAGCTGCAAAATATCTGATAATTTCATTCTCAGAGAGTGATGCAAATGACATTAAGGAATGGTGGAAAGGGGAGGAAAAAGGTATTGTTACAGTTTACCTGCATTAACTCACTGTAGTACATTAAAAATGGCTAAGTTTAAAATTAGTAATGAATTCATCATTTAATGTAGAACAGCAATAGAATATTTTCTAGTTTTAGAGTAAAGAAGGAAAATTGGAAGTCTAGAATATGAAAAAACATCAGAAAACTAGATATCTTTCTTTCTGCAGAAAATTCTGCTTATTTCTTCTTTTGAAGAATGACTGTAAGTTTCAAAAGATGAAACATGGGGGAAAAGCTTATAAAATATTATATTGCAAATAACAGAGGTGAATAGTGCCCTTTTTATTTCCATGAAAGAATATGGAACTCATAATTTTCCTCATGATGCTATACCCATCATGACACATAGTATAAAATTAACCTGCATAATGAGTTTTCAGTAATATTATCTTATTTTGAATTAAATAAAAAGTGTAGTAAAACATTACATTAATATATAACAAAAATACGTATATATAAACAGATTTTAAATCAAAGTTTTTCCTTACTGAAGTGAAGCACTACTGTATCGTCAATTATAAAAGAAATAGCGCAAATTTTTGGATAAATGAGAGTTTCACTTAACACTCTGGTTACAACTGTAGCCAAACTATTTAGTTATACTGTAAGATACAGCACAATTACACCTAAGACTAAAACATAATCTTGGTCTTGAAGGATGAGCCCTTAAACTTATGTTTAACATTGGGGTAAAAATTACACAGAAGGAAATGCAGTCAGACCTATTCCAGACACACTTTGTTTCTGCTAAGGCAGTCGATGATCATATCCAAAACAATGGCTAGAAAAAAGGCCAAATGCTATATTTTCCACTGCTGCTAGTAGCCCCTGTCATAACTCAATTTTATTTTTTTCCTACTGTTCTATTTCATTTGTTTTAAAACAATTCTGACCTTTTACACAGCACAATAAATTCTAAGTCGTCTAAACAGCTTTTAGCAGCACGTATATAATTCCAACACTTCTTTTTTAAATACGCGCTTAGAAGGTGACCATCTGCAGCTCTGGACATATTTTCCTGCAGATCCTACATAGAGTACTCTTGGTGTGGAAAAGTGAACCAAACTGAAGGATTCTTCCAAGCAGTAGTAAATTTAGCAGAAGGCTATAGCGAATGCTCCTCAGTCACTTATTCATACTTCCTAAATTAGGCAAGACTAGACTGGATCAATGTAAAAACTTATATCAACACTGAGTAGATATCAAAAGTGTCGGGAGACAGCAGGTGACATCCTGAACACCAATCTAATAATAATGGGAGTACATATTTTAAACATCATAAAAATAATCCAAGACCCATGAAGTTTTGAGATTTTTCTTGTTCTGATTTTGGTTTGAGTTTTTTATGAGAGGTGAAAGAGAACACCTATACCCCTGCGATCATCAAAATCATAATGGCACATTCTGTTGTACTGAATATGTACAATTATATTCTAAATATATGTCTACTGCAGGTCTGTTTAGACAAGTTTGTTCATTTAATTACACTTTTCTTTTTGATTGTTAAGCAATCGAAATGTATGAAATTTGAGCTGTTTGCCTTTCCTTGTTTGTTTACAACAGTGTTTTATACAGCATTGCTTATGTATTCATTATGATTAGAAAGAGGTTTTTTTACAATAAACAGTAGTTTATAAGCTGATTCTTTTCCACTTTTAAGGAAGAAGTAGTTTGCCCAGAACCTTTCAGTATCCTTCATTACTGAAATTTAAAATGTGGCTATCAGCGGCAACCTTTACTTTCGTATGGTGAATAAAACCTCTAATTATTGGATGACACTTCTACATTACACAACCATGCCTCAGAGTTACACAACCTCACTTCAGAAGTAGTCACATAAGAGGACAAACACAAAACTGAATAACTGACCTGCAAACATGTGTCTGGCTCCAATACTTAGCCTTAGCAAGTAATACTAATAATTCATTTTCAAGAACTCTAAGCTCAGATAATTACTGCAAATGTTATTCTGACTTTTCAAAATGGATACATGACTTAGTACACCTTTGCTTTAATTGGCCAACCTGGAACTGCACACCATTGGCTCTAAAATAAGATTCCTACCAACCCCAAAATCAACTCCACTTCAACCTGCAAAAGCATGCAATTTATCTCTCCCTTTTGCATTCCTTTGCAGTGTGAAACATGAATCACAGGTGTTGCCTTTTTCCCAACCTGGACGTGAAACTTGAGATACTTTTAGTAAGGAGGTAATATAAAAGAGAATCTTTAATTGAAGGTCTTCAGGGGCAGTCATGGAAAGTTGTCCACAAAAGCCCACCTCCAGAGGTGAGTAAATTTTTATAGGTTTTAGGAAATTATCATAATTGATAAAAAGCACTAATTAGGAGGACAAGTCGACAATTCCCCCCCAGGTTGACCCTCTTCTCTGGAGCTCCCTCCCTTGTTGTTAGCTGTACTTTGTCCATGAAATGTATCTCGAAGAGCTCTTCTCCTGATTCCCTAGAAGAGCTAAATAAGCACAGAGGCCCTGCACATCCTGAGGCTTGGAGCACTGAAATTTGTTCTGTCTTTCTGCCTAAAGAAAGGCCATGGAAGCACACTGGGAAAACTAGTCACTAATACAATAGGCTACAGAGCTACAATTATATGTGCAAAGAATACAGAGAACACATAAAAGAAAAAA
>VWZV01007869.1:273534-307094 GCA_013397155.1 Irena cyanogastra
CCTGAAAACATGACTACTAGTAATTTTGCTAGTTTTTCACAATTGATTTTGAGCCTTCAACTCATATAAATGTATCAGATCACAAAACCTTAACTTCAACTGCAATAATTGATTTTCTCAAAATAATAAAAAATACAAATATAGTCAAAAATTATATTGAATGTTAAAATGACACAAAATGAGAGATATACTTAAGCATTTTTTCAATATTTTTTCTATTTTAAATCCTATAAAACCCCAATATTTGGTGAAAAAAATAAATAATACCTTACTAATAAAAATATATTATACTGTAAAATTTTCAGCTACATTTCCTAGGAATTTTCTACATGTCAGACTTGACTCTCATTTTTTTTAAGTGGCACCTTATTATTTTAAAGAAATGAAAGAACCTAAAATCACCAAATTGACATAATGTAAACATAATAAACATGTATAATGAAACGTCAGAGGTTCATCCTTCTACTCTGTAACAGAACAACCACAAAAAATTTCAGTTCTCTGAAGTGTATTGCCACAAATCAGATTTTCACAAATAAGCCCTTTAGATCATCGGTTAGATAGGAAAAACCCCCCAATATTAATATAATCACAATTCAGCAAGAGCATGATTTTTATGGGTATTTGGTTAAAAAGAAATAAAATTAGTTCCTAGCCCTCCTCTTTTCCCCTAGTGGCTTTTTCCATTTCATAATTTTTGTAGGCTATTGCCATACCCCAATTACTTCTACTTTGTGCGCATTATTTCTGGGGTTTCCTAAGCTCTTCTGCTTTACTTTTTGAAGTAACAGCTATTATTTACCACGAGGATAGGAAAATATGGCAATTAAAATCACAATATCCATATCCTTGGAGCAAGCCATGAACTTGACCTTTTGCTTAGATGTCCACAGACTTTTTCAGGTCCTTCAGGAAATCTTAGCAGTACTTTCTAATACAATGAGTAATTTTTTAATACAAGAGCTCTCATCCTCTTTGCATATTATACCGTGCCTCTGTCAAATTAAAGCATTTTTGTGGTGCCACAATCTTTAGTATAGAAATAGTAATAGGTGTATAAAATGTTTTGGGGTTTTTTTCTGAAGTAGGTGGTTTGTTGGTTTTATTTCCAGGCTCTAATGAGTAATAATGCAACAAGGTAACAATGGGATATTTATCTCACAATTATCAAGGTCTATATCTGAAACATTCATTCTAGACTCTCTGTGTAGCCATTATATTGATGAAAAGCAGAATTGTAAAGTCACTTAAATGCTACATTTTAAAGACAAGCACACCTTTCCATGCCAATGGCATTTCTGTGTTATTGTGGTGGAAGTGTGGGAAGGTGGGAGAGTTGTTTACTTTGACTGGGCTATTTCTAAAGATTTGTTTCTACCACATTTTTGCTGTCTAGAACATTAGAATTAATTTTCTATTACCTGCAAGGCACAGAATTCTTAAGGGAATATTTTTTGTCTTTGACTATTCTACAAGATATTGACATTACTGCAGCTTACAATGTAAGTTTAGCAAATATATTGAGAGAAATGAGAGGAAAATTCTTGGAAAGACTCTGCACAAAATACAAATTTTCAGAGTTATACAGTGAAACCTTCACTGACTATACACCCAGTTTTAATCACATCATGATAATGGCAAAGCAAATGCAAAAAAATATTCTTTTATTTGCTGGGTAATTATATTACAGCATCAGTCCTGTTGTGATTGACTAAGTCAATATAGTACTTTAAATTTATTCTTTCACATTTTTTTCAGAGTATAATGTACATAAAAAACTTCTCACATATTCTCTGCCTTTTGTCCAAGATTTTCCCCTGAAGACTGCTTTAGAAGTTGTTATTTAGCATTAGAATATGTATCAATAGCATTATTATTTGGGGATATCTGAAGATCTATCTAGCCAGTAGTAATCTTTTCTGCTCTATCGTTGCTAACACTCTCTATTATGTATGGAACAGATAAATTAAGTGTAGGAAAAACTTGAAAAATAACCAGAGACATGGCAACCAAGGGCCACATCCTGGTAATGTTTACAACGAACTATTTGGTGCAAACACAACACAAACAAAATCTATGCTTTTGTTACTTGTTTCCACTTACATCTATAGGCACACCAATATATGTGTGGGTTGTTGGTTTGGTTTTTCCTCTGTGTGCATTTTAATGTTTCACAGGTGGTCTGGTAAAGGGTCTCCAAGTAGCTTAAGAGTTATCCCCACATTGCAGCAGTTATTCTAACAAGTATATTTGACCAGGATTCTAACAAAGATCTGGACAGACACTGATTGTTTCCCTCATTAGGCTCTCTCAGGTCTAGATCCTAAAAATATTCAGAAATTATGTTTGAAAGCTTATGTCAGAAAGGAAGAGACATAAAATTTAGTTAAACGAAGCAGAATTTTCAGAGAAAGGAAGAATCATTAAAAAAAACAGCACACGGTGATCATAATATGAAAAAGAAGCCTTGTGGACATTTTTTACTATGAAAAATCCTAAAAAAATCATCAGACAAGTTGAAAAGCGACCCTAATTACTAGAAGTATTGCTAAAAGATAGAGGTTTTAGCCACCTAACCACTTGATCAGACAAAACAGAATGAAATGGCACTGGGCACAGAAAATAGCAAACTATTCCCTGTACCGGTTAAGCCCTACAATATGTGAAAACGTGTGTGTTCACACCTTAAGACAACTCTAAATTCAGTCCTTTCAAAACCTAATAAAACTGTAAAAATATTCTCATGAACGTTCAAGACAGCAAACTACTAGGGCTTGCCCAAATCTGCTTGACTAGTTTAAACATCAAAGAGCCAAGACTTGGAGATTGGAATTTCTTCTTGTTGCATGGATGCTTGTATCATCATTCTGTACTCTGTATGTAAAGAGGGACAAATATCTTCTTTTTCTGAAGTGTTAAACCCAATGCATACCTCAGCTATTTCCTTGAGCTAATACTAGGCCTTATCAGAAGCTGTTTGCCTATATCAAGGAAGCTCAGTGAAATCTTCTTCTGAAGAAAAGTGACATTAAAATGGCAAGTAGGGAAAAAAAGTTTCCTAATCTGAATTACTATATGTCTCTCAGAAATCCATTTTCCTTCTCATCTTGTGAATCTGTCTTTTAGACTACAGTTCTTCCAGGATTAAAAGGGTATAATCTAAAGCAAGCACATCTCAGTACTAAACCCAGCCAGAAGGAATAGGTAATACATTCAAATTAAAAATTTCTGTTCCTCATGAATATTTGCTTCTATGAAAACATCCTGTGATCTTATTAGCATACAGTCATGTTTAGTATAGCTTCTGCTAGTGTACAAAAGCAAGTAAAATGTTACATAACCCTTGATTATTCTCGTACTGACTCTTACCTTAAGCCCTATATTTTAAATTCCATTATAATAGATAAAACAAAAAAACCTAAAAGGATAAACATGGAAGATTTTTTACACCCAGCCAAATAATTGTAAACACCTTACTATCAGATTGGAACCAAGAAAGACATCCAATACAATAAAAAATATCAGAATGGTAAAGCTGAGCACAGGTCAATTCAACCCATTGTGGTCGGGTGCTGGTTTTATGCTAAATGCTTTTTTCAAGAAGTACAGCAGTACTCAAGTCACTTTAGAAAAGGTTTATAGTCTTATGAGAGGCCGATGTGGCACAGAGAGTCACAATGCACAGCTGTGTCAATTGCTCACGGAACCACACTTCAGCTTTCCCGTGGTGTGAAACTATTTCTCCGCTGATGCTTGCTTCAGACTGGGTCTCTTTAGAGCAAAGCCTGCCAATTCACAGATTGTGCCAAATCTGAGTGCAGTTCTTTGAAAACTTTAGCCCCCTAAGAAGTGAAACCAGCTAACTTAGAATGTATTACATCACTTTGATTGGAATAATTGTTGTCGTCCTCACCAAACATTGATTTGTGGCCCCGGAGGTGCAAAGTCAGAGACTCAAAGATAATTATACTCAACTCCCATTCAAAGAGTTACATTAAATGAATGTAACAAATTAAATTACTGATCTTTTGAAAGAATATTAATACTGTTCAGTGAATATGAGCCAGCTTCAACTTCTCCTATAAAATATCGTCTTAAATATGTCTTCCGTGGAATAACACATTCATAAAAGCAGGTGCCAGTGCTAACACATAATCCAAAAGAAGTTAAATAGGAAAAGTATTCATTCCCATTTTTATACTCATTCTGAAGAATTTACTTTTTCCTGAGAAAAAGCAAAATAATTTCCTAATGATGCACCTCCTTTAAAAGTTAAAATTCCTTAGCTATCAGTCATCTCTTTTCATCCTCTAGGTGGCCTTTAGGGCAAAGTCTATCCTTCCTGAGAATTGTCAGTTTCCGTGGGTTTTTTAATTTGAACTGCTAAATGGCACAGCTCAAAGGTTAGATTAAGTGAATTTTGGCAGATTCCTTAATCAGATTGTGGTTAATACATATACGCTGGAATGTGACTACAAGCTTTATTATTCCTGTAGATTTTTGTTTGCTTGCTTGTTTGGTTTGTTGGTTGTTTTTTTTTCCATCACCACAACGCTAAATTTTTCAAGTGACAGCAAAATTTTGGCCTGTCTTGCACACGGAATTAGTATACTCCATAGGATCACTAAGAACCAAATTCCTAGACATACTGAAGCACTGTAACACTTTCCAGGCAGTACTTAACATTTGGATATCCTGTAGGCTAATAGAATACTTTCTCATTATTTTAGTTTCCTATATAATACAAATTAAGGTGAGGAGCATAGGCTGTGTAATTTCACAGTGAACTGCTTAATTTTATGGCAGCCAGCTTGGAGAAGAAGGTGAGGCCTCTGTCTCGTGGTGGAATCAAGAAACTTTTGCTGATATTTTTGTTCAGTGTGACATAGAAAGAAGTATTTGGAGTAAAATTTTCTGGGAAGAGGTAGTGATAAGAGGAGGGTTCCAGCTGCCCTTTAAAGCCCAAGTGAATGCACTTTGATCTCACAGGCATCAGGAGAGAGGGGAAGTGAGGGGAATTGAGAGGGGAGGGGATGTGAGAGGGATGGGAAGGGGAAGGAAGGGTAGGGAAGGTATTTAATATAACTTTCCTACAGACTTGTTTTAAAAGTAATTTTATATTTCATCTGTTTACTTATATTGACCATCTGCTTTTAAAAAAACTCATTTGTTGTTTTGATTTTTCATTCTATCTTTGAAAGAAAAGCAGCATTGAAAAAAAGGAATTCAGTTGTTAACTGTCTCAAAAATATTCAGAAGTGTTTATATTTTGCTTGAAAAGGGTCAGAAAGTAAAATCTCTTCAACTCGGTCAGTTAATACCAAGAACCAGTCTTATTTTTAGAATTATTTTACCTTGGTATGGAGAACAGCTCAGTGCATTTTCGTAAAGTTCTTTAGTTTCTATGGCAAATGGGGTCATTATTTCCTGTTTAAACTGGTGGGTTTTACTTATACTTTAGAAATGTTTTTCATATGACCACAAGACATGCAGAAACAAATGTGCCAGAGGTCTATTGTTAATAGCTGTTAGTTCTTAAATCAAAATTTACACAAGGTCAATATAACCTTGCATAAAAGTCTATTGAAAACAATGAATGATATATTGCAGCCAAATAACTGACATTCTTGGCTGAAAATAATAGAAAAGCTTTGATTATCAATAAATTAAAAGAAAGGTGGGGGGGTAGAGGGAAAAGAGCAAAAACTGGGGATTTAACTCTGAGAATATATCCAATGCCTCAAAAATTTTTACCTGCAATAAATGACCAAATGAATAAAGCAAACTGCCAAAGTTTTATTAGATGTATTTCTCAAATCCTTTACAGCAGGTAAAAATTTCAATGTTCTTTACATAGAACTTGATTGCTCTTTTTTGATTTTCCCTTTGCTAGATTACTCTGTGAGGCATACTCACATCTATCTATCTATCTATCTATCTATCTATCTATCTATCTATCTATCTATCCATCTATCTATCTATCTATCTATCTATACTCATAGCTAGAATATTGCTGGAATAAAGTAGTAATTATTATAGAAAACATTGGAACATCTGGAAGATCTAAAATGTGTACATTTTATGCATGTTTAAGGAAAACAAGAAAATAAGCTTGATCCCCCAAAATTATATACCATCCATTTTCTCTGACACTTATCATGGATCTTTTTATGGGGCTGTCACAAGGATATTAAGTTCAATAAAAATTTGTTTTGCACAGTCTGATCCAAAACATTCAAAACTGAACAGTGCTTTCCTTTCTGTAAAACCTTAAGTGGTAGTTTCAAAATACTATAAAAAAGTGATCTGTTCTCTTCTAAATTAGACACAACGTTCCTGTGGGTGCCTTGTTAGCATGCCTTCAGCTGGTATAAATCAGCATGGTGGTTAGCCTAATGGAAATGGAACTGTGACAACTTTTATCAGCTCATTCCTGTGCTCCTCCTCCAAGTGTTGCCTTAAAAACTCAGTATACTGAAGTGTCTGGTAGTACTTTGCACTGAGAGAATCAGTGTCAATTGGCATTAACTGAGTCATGCATTTCTTCTGAAGCAAATAGAAAAGCTATCTGCTGTGCGCTTTCCTCTGCACGCCCCGAGCCCAATATATAGAGCTTTTCAGTGGCAAGTGGGAGGCTTGCTGAATGGAAATGATTCTTTTCTCCACACATCCCACATTTCTATCCTTTCTGATACTATTTAATCTGTATGAAAATTCTTCAACTGCCTCTTGAGAATGCCAGCACTTTAAATGAGCAATATTTGATATCACAAGAGCACATGGGACTAGAATCAAGCCTATATATGTTTGTATAGAAACTAACTTACATAGAAACTGAGTACACTGATTTCTATTTGTGTTTCAGCAGGGAAACCAGGGAGTATAATAGTAGCACAAATACAACTGCTTAACAAACAGATCCCTACATGAACAGTTAGAGTGTTTAATAAGCCTACAAGAAACAATGCAAATTCTTTGGAGAACAATGTCAGGTCATTTTTCATAGCCACATTCAAATGCTGAAAACAGCAGCTGGACGCCGAGCCAAGGAGGTCAAGAGTGGCAGTGTCTCCTATCAGTGATAGAGATATTAGTGGGCAAAGACCCATTTCTCCTCTTTGTCCAGTTTTGAGTATCCCATTTATTACACAGTTTCAAAAAGCTATGGAACACAATGAAATCTATCTCACCAAACTCAGTACACATTGCTTTTCCTGTTAAACAATCTAGGCTTGCCCTGAATGAAACAGGTTCTTTTCCATACTATACAGTGCTTGCACAGTGTGTTTGCCATACCAAAATACCCCTGTCCAACTAACCTGAATGTCAAACATTACGACATGTGTAAGGAGAGAATTAAATAAGCAAACAGAGCAAAATGAAAACAAATGTTATGCATTTTCACATTTGCCCTAAATTAGATGGTAGTGTGTCTACGTGTCCACATTTTAAGCCTTACTGTTATTCTAGTTTCCTACATTGCTCTGACAGATCTTGTCTGAAGTGTTACAATGCCACTTACAACCTCAGAACCTTAAAACCAAAAACCAACATAAAAACAAATTCCACAATTCCTTCAAAATCTGATTATTACTTAAGTTGTAACTTTTCAAAAAACAAATATGAGTAATACTGTTACTAAAAAAAAAAAGCAAGTATAACAGTAAATAGTACATGTTTATATGAATAATAGCAAAAAATTTCATGTTTACAAAGTGCTGCTGTAATGAAAACCTCGATTTCATGGTCCAATAGTAATAAAAGAAATGTGGACAGAAATTAGAGACAGAAAAACTTATATAGATGAAAAAACTTTGCCTAAAATGTCTGGTAGCTTTCTGAAGCTGTCCTAGTTGTATCTGTCAGTATCTGTCTCTCACTGAGAAGGGATCTAGCTCAGTCCTGTAATGGAGGGGTTTTGAGCCAGTTCTCAGTGTTGCAGGATGTTGCTCTATAGTTTAGCCACTTTGCCAAGCCAGTCCAATGGAAACATCTCTTTTTGTTGTTTGTTTCTTTGGCTTTTTTGATGGACTGTTATTCCATGCACTTCACTCATAAAGCTAAGCTTAGTTCCCAGAACTAGAGCAAAGTCAAGAAATGTAAAATGAGACAGTGGGACTCTTCTTGTAGCAACAACCCACAAATACACCAGATAATTCTTAATCAAAAGCTAATGGTGTTTTGCCTTCCAGACTCCACTTGCTTATTTTATTAGCAAGAGTTTTTGGAAAGATATTTCAAATTACGTTTTTCCCCAAAATACATGATTACATTTGGTATATTTATCTATTTGTTTAATTATGTGTATATATATTTGCAGCTTAAATACTTACAGAATCTTGCATTCCCAGTAGTTAGCAGCATGTCCTGCATTATTTTCATTTGAAAGGCCATGCAGATTTTGTGTACAAGGAAGAAAATTAATGTTCCAACCTGCATTACACAAATAAGGAACAGCGCATACCAATGTATAATATAACCTTACAAAAACACTACACCAAATAAAAATTTCTTGTTTCTTAAACCATAATGTTATAAATTCCTTTCCTTTTTCCTTTTTCCTTTTTCCTTTTTCCTTTTTCCTTTTTCCTTTTTCCTTTCCTTTCCTTTCCTTTCCTTTCCTTTCCTTTCCTTTCCTTTCCTTTCCTTTCCTTTCCTTTCCTTTCCTTCCCTTTCCTCTCTTTAGGGACAGTTTTTAACTTTATTCTGTAGGATTGCCCCTAAAAGCTGGTATGTTTAACCAAAATGCTACAATGTGGCTCATTTCTAAACGAGCAGGCTGAATCAAGACATCTGACCTCATTATCAATGTGGGCTCCTAATGGCTAGGGAGTGCCAAGACAACTGATTGATTACAGGTACCAAAGGGTAGCATTGCAGAGTCCCATCTGACCTTGGACATGGAATAAGCCTTTGTCAGAGGCTCCAGCTGCATGAATACCACAGCTCTGAACAGAAGTCCAGCAACATTCTGTCCTCATATCTGAGACACAGCCAGAGGCACATACTTGAGATTAAAACTCTTCGCCTGTGTTTAGTCTTGAAAGCTCATACCCATGCTCCAGGCACATACTTTCACTCAGTACTGATCCTTCAGTCAAATCCTCCACCTGTCTCCACCCAAGGCTTAAATATAGTCTTTCTAAAATACCACTGAAGGTGTGAGTCTTTTGGTTCACAATTAAATTCTTTTGAAGATGCATGTCTGAGAAGCAGAAAGGAACACATTATAGCTATTTGCATGAAATAGAAAGCAGATAAAATACAATTAAATATGAAAATAAAATACATTTGAATCTACTTTGCGTTCTAGCCTTTTTGTCACTGAGAACTCACCAGATCTTCCTGGCTTCACACAGGGAGGACATGCACGGTTTGTCTTTTCTGCTTTGATTAATTCTGCTATTAGAATATATTGTCCCTCTCCTCAATGTCTTGGTCTTCATTCCCTGCACATCTACTCTTACTGCCAGCCATCCTTTGTCATCTATGGCAAGATCTTGTCTTACCCTGTGCACTTCACTCTACATCTCCTCTCTTGTTTCAGAAAAAAGGAAGAAATTTCATCTCCCAGGGTGAGCAAAACCATTGCCCAAGGCAATTCACTTAGATGAGTGAACAAGCACAAATGACTACTGCGGTTCCAGCCTCCTGACCTGTGATGGACAGATGAATGAAAAGGCATTTTATGATGCAGCAGTGTGCCAAGCGACAATTTTAAATCATCAACCAGAATTTGTAAGTTTTGAAAGTAAATGTTTATAAAACTATCACATAATCAAATAAGAAAGCACTTAGGAGTTTTCCTAAGAGCAAAACAGAGCCTTTGCTTCTACTGCCCTTCTCATAATTTAAGCAAGCATAAATACACAGTAACATAAGTTTTACAGTCAAAGATAACCTTTACCTCAGTCCTTCAGCAAGCATTGCACAGATATGAAATAAGTGAAAATTGGATAATTAGACTACAGAAATTGAATGGAATGCTGTTACTCATTTTGATTAAACCCTTTCACCATGTCTTTTAAACACTGCAAACTACAGCACAGATGATAAAACCAAAGTGCTTAGTAATTCTGTTTCAGATGAAGGGTCATATTAACATCGGTTGAGAATTTTGCAGTCATTTTAAGTAGAAGTCTAAAAGGAATGACAAGCAAATTGTAAACTTACTTATGCTACCTCGACTTACACTACTTACCAATTTTGTTATATCACACTTCATAATCTAAGAAGTCGATTAATATAGATGGCATGAACAAAATAAAAAGTTTTGCATATATTTAACTATGATAAATTGTATCAATATTTTCTTTTGATAAATCTAATAAAGAGAATGAAAAAAAAACCTCTTTACTTCAAGATAATTTTATTTTTCCCTTATCAGCTAAAGCAGTCATACTTTGGGTTTCCGCTTTCCAGTTTTCCTAACAGTAGGAGGGAATTTCCTCCAAGGCTTTATCAGCTTGAACCACAACCCCTACACTGGTTTCTGGTTCACTGACAAATTACACTCCCTTAATCCCCATCCAGGAAATTTTTAATGAAAGCGCATATAGAAATTCTGCCACACATGACAATTTCTACATGTAACAAACATGTGAAGCCCCACCCTTCTTAAATGGCAGACTAGACTTTGCACTGCAGATGAAGAGTGAGCTCTCCTTCCAACTTCTGAACTACCTTTTCTTTCACTCTGGCTATTGTGGCTTGCTTCCTCTGCTTACCATTTTATTTACATACACAACTTGAAAATGAAACTGGTTTTAAAAATTGTCAATTATTCTCAGAGCATTTTCAAAAAGGGCAGAAGAATGATCCACGTTAAAGACTAAAACAGAATAAGCTAAACTCCTCTCACTGAACACTGCACTAGTGTGAATGACAGTAGTTATTTTACTAGCAAATCCCAAATTCTTGGCAGGAAAAACAGGTGTCATGACTGCTTAGCAGGAAGCTGGGCCTACAGCTGCTTGCACAGGGGCAGATGACTGTGTGGCTTCTCAGCCCTGTGCTGCCCTGTCCCTGACACACAGGGCTGCTGCTACACAGGGTCTGGCTCACGGGGACAGCGGGTGTGCTGCGACCAGGATGAATCTTCTAAGAGGTGTTTGGGTTTATTTAAAGGAGAAATTTAAGTAACTGATGATGGTTGTGGTGAAGCTAGTAGTGAGGAGAAGGGGAAGTCATAGAGCTGAGGCACAGCCCTGGAGAAACAAATCGACCCAACCACCCTCAGAAAACACAGGACTGGCAAGTAGATTTGGTACAGTAGTTCCTGTAAGTAGATGCTACCTACCCTTATCCCCTTTGTCCTTACAGCAACACCTACAACATCCATACTTGCAAAGCAGCAGGGAATACAGCAAAAGGCACATCCAAAACCAGCAGTGACCTCATGTCCCATACTCTTCTCCATCACATAATTTCATGCACCTGGCACATAACCCCACAGTGCACCACGGGCCATACACTGGATTCTAATAAGATCAAGCAGCGAAAAGATCTATCCATTTTGTGGAAGAAACTCTCTGTGCTAAAATTCTCCTTGTTCTTCTCCTGGAAAAAAAGGTTATGGCTGTGGAGTCCTTAGGGAATGCTGATCCTCAAGTTTCCTTCTTGCCACTCAGAAAATGATCGTGTTGCTGCCTATCTCAGACTTGGCCCTCTCAGCTAGACTAAAGAATAAATGTTCCATTATTTGACCCTCAAAACTATTTTGAAACATGAATCCTTTTGTATTGTATAATGATTCCTTGGGAAAGCTGGTTGCAAGGATTGTAAGTCTAATAATGTCCATTTTCAAGACTTACATGTCTACCAAATATATCTCAAGAGTCTGCCTGTACATAATTATGGTGTGACGTGTTTTGCCACGATTTGAAAAATGAGAGACAGCACATATGTACCTACTCATATAAGGCATATTTTCATTATTTATCCAGCTGTGTTTAAAATCTGAAAAAAAAAAAAGAAGCCTTGCAAGGTCCTCATTTCACAGTGTTTTTGATACCAGTTCCAACTGCACCTTCACTTCCCTCCACCCAACATTTCTCCATTGTTTTAAGGCTTCCAAAATTTTCTTTTTCATAATTTGCATAGCAGTTATGCCCAAGTGCCATCACCATCTGATTGATGTAAATGAAAGCTGAGTAAGAATGTATTTTAAAACACAGGAAAAATGAGATCATCTCCTGTTCTAGTAAGCTTGTGGAATTGATACAGTGGGACTTCAATTCTCAAAAATATTTTGTATTGTACTTGACTAGGTTGTATTGAAACTTGAAGTTTTCCTAGGCACTAGTATGACATATTCTTTCACAAGTGAAGGTAACAGTGTTAGGTCATGCTGAGGTAAACATTCACTGGGGATGCAGATAACTTCCACAACTCAAGCTTTGCTCAATTTCTTACCAAAAAAGCTCAAATACATCTTCTAGTTTTATTGTATGCCATGCTTCATCCATGTTTACCTCACTGCAAGAAAAGTATTCAAGTGGCAGGGGATTTGTTAGTGCTTTAAAGAAACATATCAAGAATAAATAGAAGCAGTAAAAAACACCAAAAAAATTGGTGCTGTCATAATTTCCAATTATTGGATACACAACAACTGCAATAAATACTTGCTTCTGCACATAACATAGCAGCTAAATTGCCTACCAAAACAATAATATATTTCTCAATAGTAAAAAAAAAAAATATTAAAGCTACTTTAGAAAATGCCTATCACCTCAAAGGAAAAATCTTACACCTTTTTTTCACACTTTTTACCATCTTGCCAGGCAGCAGTAATATGAAGTGTTGCATGATCAGGAAAATATTAATTCATACTGCTGCATGATCAGGAAAATATTAATTCATGCTGCCAGGTGAAAGCTGTTCAGGAGTTTGTGACCTTTCACAGAATATTCTGTTGATCAGCAGAAGATGATGTAGCCAGTTTTCTTATGTGAAATGAGCTTAATTTTTGAAGAAAGACATAAGAAATAGCTTGCTAAAAAAATTAAAGTCAAAAAATGCTTAGCAGAGATTGAAATCCTGTTATGAAACATAGCAGGGGTAACAAAATTATTTTCACAAATAAGTAAATTTTATTATGACACTGTGTCTGTGAATACTTAATTTCTAACAGAATGGGACCTACATATTCTGCTGTCAATTCTTCCTTTGTCTGTAGCACAGTAAGGTGGGACACCCACACTAGACATTTTTCTTGTATATGACAGATAATAAATCCCTACTTGTTTGAATATTTCTCCTAACTAAAAATAGGAATAACAGCTAGGCTGAAGCTCACATCAGCCTTTTAATTCAGTTAAATCATGAGAGAACTTCAATCCATCTTAAGCAGTGAAATTCAATGAGGAATTAAACTACAATTTAAACTTATGGTTATGGCTCAGACCTGAAGTGGACAGAATAGAAGTTGCTGAAGCTGATCTCTTGGAAGGCCTAGTGTTTTGGATTGAAATGTGTGTCACCAAGTAAACTGGAAAAGGAAGTGGGTCTAATCTATAGTTTCAAGTTTAGGCAGCTTGAGTGCTAAAGAAATGAATGTGTGAACATCTACAAATTTGCATTTATGGAACATTGACTACATTAACTGAACACAAGAAAAAAGAGGAAAGATAGCAAGAAGATGTTGAATAATCTAGGGGAAGAGGATGAAACAGAAGAAATGAATCATATACTATCTTATAAGATTATGAAATTTAAAAAAAAAACAACCAAACAAAAACCCACCAACAATAAAAAGAAACCTCAAACCAACCAAAGCATTCTGAACTTAAAAACTGTATAACTGTAACAGGAAGATCAGAATTTGTCACAATAAAAGAAAGCAAATCCTACAAAGACTTAATGGAGGCCATATATTACCCATCTTTATTTATGCTGATAGCATCTAAATTTACTGTGGATAAAAAGAGCAGAACAAGTTAAGAATCTCACTGAGCCATTATTAGGAAAATCAGAGTCAGATAAAAAAATAAACTGGGCAAATTTTTTTTGTAGCACATGCCAACTTTTCACATCTGATTTCCAACTGTTAGGGAACTGTAAACAACAGATTTTTGGGGGCTTTTCACATTCAATGTTTCACATTCACTGAAAAATAGCAACTTGAGCTTAAAATTCAAAAATTCAAAAGACAGCTTTGTTTGAAATATTGGAAATAAAGAAATTCACCGGGAGAGTGGATAAGCACCTTCACCAATGCAGAATATAGTGGGACGTGGAATTACTAAGGGCCTGAAATGAACTGCCTCATTCTTTTCTTTATCTCTGAAGTCTCCAAGGTAGACAACCTAAACAAACAATCCGCCTTTTTTATTAGGATGTTAACCAGAAGAACTTTCTTCAGAATAGAAAATTACAAATTCCTAGGTAGAAATACAAATAAAAAGGACCATGAATCAATCAATGCTCTTTTAAGCATATCCTTTTATCCAGGTCAACTCAGTGGTTTATTAATTTGCAGAAAACTGTTGTATCCCCTCTGGTTCTCAAGTCTTGCTCTCTATCCCTTTGGAAACATGATGCTCCATATTCCATCTTGTCTAAGGCTCCAGTGTCTCCTCACTTGTTTGTCCCACCTTGCAGGTTAGGAGCAGTTCCTCCTTTCAACGCACTTGACAACTTCTAACAGCAGTAATCATCCCACTCCCCTGCTCCAAGATGTCTCCATTTCCTCTCCTCTTAATGGGTCATAATATTCAAACAGCAAACCAACAAACAAAATGAACTTTCCGTCACATAAAATCAGATTGTATGACTTGCATGGCCTCTTCTCTGTCTGTCTGTCTGTCAGATATTGCATGAAGCATGTATCTTCACAGATAGCATGAAGATTATTAATGATGTGGGATGATGCTCTTTACTACACAGTCAGGGTAACATTTCTCTATGAATATTCCTGCTGAGATATATGCAGCTCTATCAGATGCAGAGGATACATCTGCTTCAGTCTTCCAAAATTCTCCAGGGCTGATATATCTTATTGGAATGATGTATTTTGGATTTTCTGAGAAAACACTGTAAAATCAATGACATATTGAATCAGTTTGCAATTAAAGAGTTATTAATTGAAACTGTACATTCGCCTAATGCTTTTCAACTGAAAACCAAGTGTGTCCCTACAAAAATATATTGCTCTTTCTACCTCATGGACAAGGAAGTGTTTACAGTGCAATCTTGGTCCAATGAACAACAAGAAACACAACAGACCACAAAGAATCACAGTAAAACAACAACCCTTACTGATACAATAAGGATTTTGTCACAGAATCACAGAACAAGCTGAGTTGGAAGGCACCCATCAGGATCATGGAGTTCAACGCCTGACCCTGCACAAAACCTTCCCCAAGGATCACACCATGTGCCTGAGAGCATTGTCCAAACGCTTCTTGAGCTCTGTCAGGCTGGTGCTGTGATCACTTCTTTGGGGAGCCTGTTCCCAACCACTCTTCTGGGTGAAAAACCATTTCCTGATATGCAACCTAAACCCCCCTGACACTAGTTAAGGGTATTCCCATGGCTTCTGTTGCTGGTCACCACAGAAAGGAGATCAGTGCCTGCCCCTCCTCTTCCTCTCACAAGAAGTTGTAACTGCAATGAGGTCTCCCCTCAGTCTCCTCTCCTCCAGGCTGAACAGACCAAGTGACCTCAGCTGCTCCTCATACAGCTTCCCCTCAAGGCCCTTCACCATCTTCTTTCCCCTCCTATGGACACTCTCATAGTTTGCTATCTTTCTTACATTTCTGTGACCAAAACTGCACACAATGCTCATGATGGGTGGGTAAGACTGCACCCATCATTATCTTCAGAACTGCCATGTATTGCAGCAAGCCTTGGCATCCCCAGACTTACTTTCCAGACACTAAAACCTGCTGCCTTTCATCAACAGCTATCAGTTCGATTATGTATGCCCCAATTATCCATGCTGTGAATTATAGCTGGGATTTTATTTTAGAAATACATTTCAGGGGATTTTAATTTCTAATATTGTTTTCAAATAATTATCTTCAAAAAATTTAATTTTAGTGCTAAGAAAATAATTATGTTTATTAATATAATCTTTTAAAAAGCTAGCTCTCTTCATGTTTCAGGTCCAGCAAGTTAAAGACATAGTCTCAGACCATTTTAAATCAGGCTTATTTATTTGTTAATCTCAAACGGCTTCTGAAGAAGGATTAGCTTCACTGAAGTTTGAAATTTTAATACCTAGTTGCTTTTCATATGTAGCAGAAAAGCTAGACAGATTTTTCATCAAAGCGAGACATATAAATTTTGAGATCCATAATATATAGCTCTAAACTATCTCAATTCATTTTCTTGGAGACAAAACATAAGCATATTTAATTCAAAGAATGATGAAATACAAACATAAAACATTATAGGCTTTTAATGAATTTCGCATTTATTCTTGATATGAAGTAGAAGCAAACGCAAATGTAATTTTTTAAATACTTAGTAAATACCATAATATTTTTTATTATAGAGGATTTTGAAACCTTTGCAAAGTTACATTTACTTTTGGTAGAATGAAACAAGGGCGGATTTTGGTCAGTGACTGAGAATACCATGACAACTAAGCCTAATTCCCATGTATCTGAATTGAAAATGTCTTTATCCCTGAAATACTGAACTTACCAAGCAATTACACTTGTGCTTCTGCACAGCACAGAAACCAGCTATTGGTGTTGGACTTGCACTTTTCAGCCTAGTGGACACTGCATCCTCTGCAACATCCAGAACCTCTTCGTGGGTGTAAAGGAAATATTTGAATTGCTGGGAGGTTCTTGCCAGTTCAGTGACTGCATGATATTTTTATAGCTGGAGGAAGAGTGATTATTTCTTCTGGCAAACAAAGTCACTCTATATTTATTTGGTTCTTTCTCTCTTTAGAAGAGGACTGTAATGGTTGTTGGCTAAAAAATTAATGATCTCTCTTTTTCTTCTTTCTTTGCTGTCACTCTTGCACGTCTGAATAAGCTGAGATCTATAACTAATGCAGTCTTCTCTCAATTTAGTGAGTTATTATAAAGTCTAACACTGAAAAATTTGCCTCCTTATTCTCTATGCTTCACTTATGAACAGCTATGGTATATTTTGATTTTGCTTCCCAAAAAGCAGCTGCTGAAAGACATAGCACATGAATCATCACATTACAAGTAATCACATTGTCCCTGTTAGATATCTGTGCACATTCCTGTGGTAATCCATTTGTCTGTATTGCCAGAGCAGATGTAACATCATTTACCATTTCTGACTGATAGTGGGAATAAAACAAACACGATTAGAGTCAGGGGACTGGGTATTGTTTGAGTATCATTTGGCTTGGTACCACTTCACAACTCAGTTTTCAGATGCTGTTATCTCATGGCAGAGGAGCTTGACCATGTGAGCTCACATTGATGTCTTCATAGGATCAAAAGCTATGCCTCACATGGCAGCAGCCTGAAGGAAGAGAAATTTTGTCACTTTAAAGGGGATATGCTAACAACCTTGATGCCTACCAAGTGCTTCTTTCGTCACGTGGCACAGTCCTTACCTCACATTTGCACTTGAATTTCTTACCTGACATCTCCAGGTTGGCAGCCCAAACCGTCATATCATTTTATATAACAGAAATAAATATACCAATATCTTCTGACACATCTGCTATCCCATTTTTAACCTTTTTTTAACTTCTTCTTCCTAGATAACTTTGACTATATTTTGAATTTTTTTAGTGTCTGTTGTTGTCTTACGAAAAAGTACTCATGTTGCTACACTTTTATACTACTAATTAACTAAACACTTATGCTTCATCCTCATTTATAACACAACATAAAAACTTTATCTGAGTAAGTATTTTAAAAAAATAAAGCATTTTCTGGTCCTCTATGTCTTTCAGTTAGAAAAAGAAGTATCTATTTTCTTTGGAGGAAACACTGTATTATCATTCTGTGGGCCTAATCCAAAAATATTTTAAAATAACAATAAAATAAAACATAAAATAGTCTTAATGAATAAATTAGAATTAATTATGTGTTTAAAGTCACATGCATATATATATACATTTTGGGAGGGGGGGAAGATAGGATGCTTAAAGAGCTGTTTCTAAAATGATAATTTCTACCATTCCTGATGCAAGACCAGTCTTCTTAAGTGGTTTTGAACTGTCATCTTTTTCTGCTGAAATATAATGTCAGAAAATATAAAAAAAAATGTGCAGTAAGAAACAAAGAAGTCAGTATCTGCTGCGATGCAACAAGTTTACTCTGGAAACAATCAAGTGAGGTTTTTATTTTGCAAGGGTTACAAGTTGTTAATGTCATTCATAACTGCATGCTGGTAGCTTTGTGAAAGAAAGAGGCTTAATACCAAAGACCCCTGAGGCTTTCAAGATGCTGGTTCTAAAATTATGGTAATCTTGTCTATATTTTGATATTGGTTCACTGGAAAAGTCTCTTATGGATGATGGCTTTGGCAGAACAATGACACAATAATTTCTAGTAAGCTACATATTTGCTATAAGACAAAATAAAGCCTGAATAACAGGTAATGAGATTAAGCAAGAACAGAGATTTCCTTAAAATAAAAAATCAAAATGTCACCCTGAAGTGTCAGTGGAAATTCAGGGAGTGCAGATTTACAGTGGATTCCATGTCAAAACCAGCTTTTAAATGCAAATAGCTTAAGGATTAATAAGGTCTGGGACAACAAGTTGTGACTATATCCATGAAGTTTATATACTGCCAGAGTTTTAAGCTGACAGTAATGTCTTTGGGCTAGGGTGGGGATGTCTCAGTAGATACAACTAAATCATACTTGTTAAATGACTTTATAAATCATACAACCAGCACAACTGAGATGAAGATTTCATTTATGCTTCAGCTTTTTTTTGACATTCTGAAGGTGGAAAGAAAATAAAACTAGCCATCATAACAATGTATAGTTCTGACATTTATATTAAAAGCTCTTAGATTTGCATCTTCTTACATTGTAGCAGTGGCAGACTAGAACATACATAAATAATTAAAAACATACAGTGTCACCAAAAGAGCAGATCAAGTGACAGTCATATGTATAGACAGCTGATAAAGCTCCTGCCCTTGCTCGCTTCCTCACAAATGGACTCCAAGGAGACAAAATATCATTTTATGTGAGGGAATAATGGTTTTACTGTGACAGTACTTAAATCCATCACCTGAATTTAAAATAAAACTGCTTCATACATGCTCCCCGCTTTTCTATTGATTAAATTTGTTTCATACTTTTATAAGGACTTGTCAGAATCATCCTAACTTTAATTCCATGTGCTTTATCTCTTTTTCTGCTAAAAAAGCTTTTTATAAGAAAGTTAGCTTTTAACCTTGCAATATCAGTTTATTTGTACAAACTAAAAATGTACATTGAGTCTCCTTTCTGTATTTGTGAATCTTATGTTTTGTTATTCTTTGTTACTTTTTTGCGAGTATTTAGGCAAAATTCCTCCAGACATCAAAAACTGTACTAGTGAACAATAGCACACATTTGAACTATCAACAAGGTTGACGAAATATAGATTTTTGACAATAAATATCCAAGTAACAATAATAAATATTTTAATAATAACACTTTTCAATGCATAATGAGTAATATAAAATTAATTTAAAATTAATTCACATCTCATAATTTTTAAAACTCATTCCCAGTTCTTCTGCATTCCCTGAAGGCTCTTTACACACCATGCCAGCAAAGACCTTTCTAGTCATAAATACCTAAAGTGAAAACACAAACTCCAAATATCTATGGTTCGTTTTGTGTTTCTTGCTTATGAATGCAATTCTTATATATAGATACTAGTTTTATACATGAAAATTGATGTATACGTGTTAAAAAAATCACGTAACTAATAATTTCTACTTAAATCTTTGTATGTCAAAAAACAGTGTTCAAAAATCTTCATAAAAATTTCACTGATGATTTACATAAACAGGAAACAACATGGAGTTACTGTTGTTTCACAACAAAAAATAGATTTCAGGTGCAGGACCTTCATAGGTAAATAAGGTGACCATGCGTTATTTCATTGCAGAAAATTACGAACTTTCTTCCATTCAAAAAGTCTCAACCTGCACTGTGAAAGGACTTGTGAAAGGACTCAATTTATGAAAGAAAGTCAATGAACAACAAGAACATTTAGGAAAACAAAGCAGGCTGGAAATGTTCCCTTTAAAATATAAAAAACAGGTGGGGACACACAAGGACAAAGATGTTACCAAATTATTCTCTTGAAAAAAATCCAACTAAATAGAAGGAAATAATATTATAGCCAGACTTTAAAAAGATAATTGCAGCATCTCTTTCCCCATTATGGCCTATAAAACTCCAACTGTTGTATCAGCTTACTCCTCAGATAGAGCAGACAGGAAGAGAATGAAATTCACACTCGATCAAGACTTTCCATAAGGAATTCAGCCAAATACAATGCCAACACTGTATCACAAATACAAACAGGCGATTATTTAAATGAGTGAAATATGTGGTTAGGTGATGGAAGACAAACTGCATAAATAATCTCTAGGAAGCATGTTTTTGTGAAGTTCAACTTTAGAGCCAGCCAGGAAAGATGGAAAGATTACACTGAGCAAGATCTAAGTGCTCCTAACATGAGTGACCAGCAAGGCCTTGGCGAGAGGAGGCAGCGATAAAGTGCGGGAGCAGCCACAGATGTCTGCAATTGATACACCCATGCAACATGAGAAATAGAAATATGAGGTAGCATATAATGTGCTTTTAGATGTCCCACAGTGTCTGTAGAAGGAATGGCACATACTCAAGGCACATTTCAGGCTATTACAGGTAGCTAGTGCAAGCTTTGTATTTGGACTGTTTTAAAATATAAAGATCACAATAAACCTGATTTCCTGTGTTCCCTGCCTTGCGATGTTTAATATGATTAAAGCACCACCTAAGAGCTTCTGTCAGTTGGGGAACCTGTCACGTGTCTTTCCTATGTGAATATTATACGAAAGATAAACTAGCCTGGTAAACTTAACCTGTCTTTCTATTCCATTGTTTTCAAACGTCTAACTGTGCTCAATCCTTGAGACATCTGCCAAATAGTGCAATCTCATGATAAACCAAATTAGACAGTTCAAACTAACTGAAAAACAAAGTATGCTGAAGACTGGTATTATTTTAAAGAATGTTTGATGTGCATGGAAATGTTGCTTTAGAACAGAAAGCATGTGTACTGAGCTGTCAGTTCCTTGTGACAAGCCGTATAATTGTTTAGCTTGATGATTCTACCACATTGGGGTAGAAGACTTTAAAATACTTAAAAATTTAAAATAGATCACATGTATAATTTTGGAAGTATGCTTGCTGCATAAATATGCCATTAAATGGAAATCATTCTGTTTCCTGGTTTGACTGTCTCATCTCTTTCTTAAATTCTGCAAGTCAATTTCTAATCAGCTATTGGGATCAATTGTAGTGTTATGTAAGTAATTCTAAAAATGTTTTATGTAATTAGCACCAGTTGCACTGTCAAGCCAGATCATGAGAACTTTCTCTTCCCTCATAACATAAAATGGATTGCAATCCGGATTACTTTAGTGGGAATAAACACAGTTAGTATCACACTCATTTGCGAACAGCTCAATATATTGAGTGAGATCTTTTGGCAGTTTGAGGGGTGCTGGTTTGCTTCTTTAATTTTTTGACTCTTTAAATTTGTTAATATTTTCTATCACTATCATTTGCAGCTATAACTCAGGCGATCCTATACAGCACCTGGAACTTTTAAAATACCCTTTAACAAAAAGACCTATGTACATTGTCTGCTTGAAACAGTTAACCATAATTATTTCTATGTTCCAACAATTTACAAATTGCAATTACTACATTTACAGAGAAAATCTTTGTTCACATGCTACATGTCACCAAGGGAAGACATTTCCAGAAGAACTTTCAAATGAGCCTTAGGTATGGACAAATAGCATCAATTTCCAATGGACACTGAGTGCTCATTAGTCTCTAATGTTAAAGCATCTAAAGCTGTTACACCCCTCCAGTGACCTCAATTTAGAAGCCAATGCAAGAATGTCATTATACTTTTTAGAGAGAAAACACTCTTCACACTCTTCAAGGAAATTGAAGAAAAGTGAGATTATTGGCGAGTGCTATTGACTAATGCTGAGAATGCTGAATGACACTCCTTAGAAATTATGTCTGACTTTGCACATACTTCTGTCATTTGTTTTTCTTGGTGTAGACCAACAGCAGATAAATTGCTTCCTTTTCTAGGTTTAGAAAAGCAGGAGCTGATTTTTAAAAGTTTCTACTATCAGTCAGTACTTCAATGTTTATATTGGATCTCCCTCAGGACTGTATCAGAGAGACCTTATCCAACTTCTGGTTAAGCTAGCTGTTCAAAAATAGATACTTACACATAATTACTTTTTGTGCTTTCCATGTGTGCATTCTTCTTTCAGTTTCTTCAGTATCCCTGAAGAAATATTCATCTACACATTTGTGGAGGAGAAAGTTCAAATTCTATCATGTCAGCATTAAAGGAGAATTAAAAATCAACACAGACCCGAAAATTTCTCTACCACAAAGGATAGGAATCTGCCCACTTTAAAATATGTATTTTCATCATGAAAAGAAGTTTAGCTCCCTAACATTATATATGTGTGGCAGCTTATTTCCAACATCTTTCACACAATTGTCTCTTTTTTCTCTTGTTTATTTGATTGTTGTCTTGATGTTTCCAAAATATTACTCTATTCATCCCTTTTATCCAATGATTGTGTTCTAAATCTTACAAAGCCTCTGTTTTCTCAGTCAATAGAAATGCATTCCACAACTTAAGTACCAATCAAGAGAATTATACAGATATTTTCTTTTTTTTTATCAGTTTTGACTTTTGCTGATTTTGCTCAATTGAAATGCTCTTGTGAAAACACAGAAACTTTGGTCTGCATCTCTCTTTTTTAATATGCCTTTATCATTACAGCATGCTGCCACTTGAAGTGGAATATCATCCAATATTTAGGTTTTGTAGTATAAATCTCTTCTTACATGATAAACTGGAAAGCTCAATTTTCAATTGATGCTTTATCTCTCTGAATCTTTTCTCTCATTTCCATATGGAAGATCTTTTTCTTAAAGCCACTGAGGATACATCTAAATTGACTTTGCAATTCAATTTCAAGAATTCAATTTTTTTCCTGTAGTTACAGCCTAGAATTACTTTTTCCATATGCCTGATTCTTGCAACCTATCTGGTTCCCTGTATGCATACATTGACCACTTCTGATCTCACTATCATAATTAGTATAATTATTTTTATTTCTGAGGAACTACTCCAGCTCAGATTATGTAATCTCACTGTATTAGAGAAAATTATGTGCTGAGCTGGAATTTGCTTTGCAAGGGTTCTCAATGCAACCATTATCTGTATTTTTACTCTTAGAGGGTGTGCAATATGGGGGATATTCCTTCATATTGGATGCTGGTATTTGGAGCTCATCCAAACCTAAGAACTCAAAATTTCACACAGTTCCAAGTCAGATCTGGATATCATGCTATTAGCTTCTCCACCTATATTTGCAAAAAGGCAGACAATGCTCAGTGATTTAATTTAAATAAATCCTAAGTATGTGTCTAAGTATTAAGCCAGGCAAATACCACAATATTATGAATTATGTGCTGAATAGATCGTGGAGCTTTAACTCTTTGATCATCTTTTTCCACGTAATTGTGCCAGTCCAAACTTCAGACTGCATTCCTGTATTATTTTTCTTTTCAGAAACACCATATCACTATATTTCCACATATTTTTCACACATTCAGCCAGAAGTCTGAGCTTAATTTGTATGCCATAATCAGGGTCTGGTACTACATGGTCAACAGTTTGATTTGATAAAGATTCTGCCTATTAGGATTTTTTAAATTGCCATTTGTCTAAACTTGGCATTGCAATGTGTGTATGTCATGTCATCCCCCAAAAACCCTTCACAATTCCAGTCAAGCCGGTTTACACATCTTCACAATTCTTAACAAGTTCCTACAGCTCACTGTCAGATGTAAATAATGAGTTGTATTGATTTACATCTCTAAAGAGGTGTCTCCAGTAATGGTCCAATCTACATCAGCGAAATTGGTTGGTTTTAGAGGGTTAAAGTAAGAACTAATAGGAGCAGTTAGGACCTTGCCTTGGTTTTTCTTTTCTTTCTCCTTTTTCTTCTTCTCTTCCCCTTCCCTTTCTCATTTTTATACCAGACCAAAAACTAGAAACCAACCAGCCAGCCAAATAAAACCTTACTCTAAAGGTTTCCATTAGGCAAATGATTATATTAAATCTCACAATGTTTAGATGCATATCTGCATGCTGGATTGTCCCATAAGAAAGAACTTGTTTCCCTGCTTTTTGAATTCTTTTCCCCTTCTTTCTCTTCCCCAGTTCAGATCTGTAGCCTTCTTAGAAGCAACTAACACCTGAAACATTTTGTTGTTTTGTTTGGCTGATTCCCTGCCCTGTTAAGCTGTAGGTTAAGGAGGAAGATAACAGAGAGTTTAATTTCCATTTTAAAAAAGAAAACAAGTTATGGCAAATACAACTAACTAGAATTTACTTAAGGTAATATATTAAAACATCTGAAGCTGGGAATATAACTTCATATGCCTTTAAGATAATAAATTTCTAATCTTACTGAATATGCAATTTTTTAAAAGCTACTTTCATCTATTAACTCTATTTTTATAATATTAATATGTACCCTCGTTTTGTATATTGCATTATCTGTAATGGCAGATTTTAATATACTATGCATATTTAGAGACATTATGGGAAAATATTAAATATTATTGACAATTTATTCCAGTGAAAAATAAGGAAGATTTGTAAAAATATAAATGCTAAAGTAATAGTGAGTGTATTTTGCACTAACAAAATACTCTTAAAAATTATTAAGTCAGCTGTACACAGCTTTAAATGAGGTTAAATCAAACAGGTGGAAAAAAAAGAAAACCCATGGTGTGGAAGAATGCATTTTGTTTCTATACATAAATTGGTCTAGCCATGTTCATAGTTGGCATATGTAATTTTTCATTGAAATGGAAATATATTTTATCCTTTATTATACCATTATTTTTTATGCATTCCACCACTCTATTGACAAGGAACATGCCATATAAGGAAATTAGTTTTGTTTTAAAATAACATCACTAATAAAAATTAAAGCCATTACATTTATGCAGAAGTTTCTAGTACTTGTGAACATGGAGACTGATCCCAGGAATTAACTTCAGATAAAGCATTGCTTGAGCTGGACAAGGAGGACTGGAATTTATACCCAAGGGACTGTGCCATATTAGGGAATTTGTCTTTGAATTCTGCTTAAAATTAAATTAAAATACGATCTTTTTTTTTCGCAGTATAACAGTTATGAACACATATGAGTTATTATTAAATAGCCCCATAATATACTGCGTCTCATGAATGTTATATATTTGAATTTTAAAACTGCCACGGAATATGAAAGCTGCAGTTCATTATTCAGTAGTTTGGACAAAGGTTCTGAGTTATACATTTTCCAACGTGAATCAAACAATCTTACAGATAAGCAACTTTGCTTCTCTGGGCAACAGTAAGCATGTGGAAAAGTGAAGACATTTTGTAGAAAAACTGCATCCAGTTTTAGTGCTCAAGCCAATACTTTGTTTCTTGTATTGCTAAGCTCACAATGGAGCAGGCCACCACTTACATAAATTTCTCAGGGAGTGAAGTTTTGGTTTTGGAAGTAGCTTCAGAATACTAATACATTATATTCTGTTAAAAAAACTCAAAACCAAAAACAAACCAAAAACAACAAAAAAACCCACAGAAACATAGTTTTAAAAACCCACAGATCATCATCAGTCAGTTTTGCTGAAATCTGTGACTTATCACCAAGAACAAGAATAGAAGACAAACTGGGGAGGAGCCTAGGAAAGAATCCCCCGCAAGTTGCAAGGTCTCCGAACTGCTGAATTATTGCTATTCTATTTCTCATCTTTCTTTTTATTTCACATAATTTGTGTAAATATTATATGAACATCCATTACAAACACGGAGTAAGAGTGATGTTCTATAACATCTTTCATAATTTTGCCTCTTAAAAGGTAAAAAATTCAGTTCTGCAATAATTGTATGGATTTTCATAAAAGAAAAGACTCTTCCTAATGTGAAACCCTTCTATTTAATCCTCATTTACAGTTTCTTAAGCATATTTTCTTTTTCCTTTAAGTCTCACTATGTTGCTGTTCCTTGAATTTGCTTGCAATCAAAATTTTCTCTAACACTGATCCTAAATTCACATTTAACTGATATTCCTGTGATAACCAGTATTTTTTCTTCTTATTTCTGTCTGCGTTGATATGTGGAAACATGGTTGTTCTTACATGCATTGAAGACATTTCCCACTTGTATCAAACTAGCCTCTTTTTTGACCTTTTCTTGTACTGTCTGATCTTCTCTTTCTTTAACCTTGTAGGATATGTTCTCATACATGTTTTCTTCTGAATTCTGCAGAAGCCAACAGCTTTGCAGAGTGATATTAAAATTTTCTTATCAGTCACACAAATATGCTTTTTAATACAGTCCTTGTTCTGCTTTCCATGATATCACAAACACTTATTCACAGATATCCTGTGATGAATTAATAATGAAGGGCTTGCTCTTACAGTTTTTCAATTTAGCCTAGTTTATACACAGCAGTCTTGTAATTAATGTTTAAGTTCATGATATATTTATTATTATTACATTTCATTCCAGTTATAATTTTCAGTCTCTTCTCACCCTCCTATGCATTACCTACATTTATATTCTATCATGCAGGCAGTACTGTAGCAATCATGCCATCAGCACATTTTTATTACTTGTTCCAAGGTCATTAATGAAATTAAAATATTAAGATTGATCCCAAGAATAATCGATGAATGATTCTTTCTAATCTTTTCAGTACCATTTATTATCTTCTTCACACAGCCAGCTTCTTATTTTTTTTTCTCTTTTCACCTACCTCACTATGAAGCACCAGCAGACTTTCTTTACAGAACTCGAGGCACAGAACCTTTCTTACTTAGAAACTAATAATCAGAAAAAGCTGTATATTTGTCACATTCTAGCCCAGAAAACTACGTCATATTTAGTTTCTGTTCTGTTCTCCTCTTGATCTGTATTGACTAATGTATGCTCTTCAGTCCTTTCTCAAGTATCTGTTTTCAGCCTTTACCTTTTCCTCATGGTCATGTTGTTTTCTTACACTCGGCACTCATTTCCTGCCCAGCAATTCTGTGACCTTCCTGGTAAGTACTGTTGTTGAGAAAATAGCACTGAAATCAGCCTCTCTTCTCTTGTATGACTTTAAATCTGCACTTGAACTTTAGAGCTGTTTCAACCATACATTTAATCTTTATCTGCCTGAATTTTCTCAGTGGACATTCCATGCATTTAAAACTAATACTTTTATCATTTATACCTTAACCTTAGTTAAGATACTAAGTTACTATATAAGCTTAATTAAGATTCTATGCCTTTCAGTATCCTTCTGTTTGACTCATCAGTGTTTCATCACTTGATAATCTTTTTTTCTCAGTTCTCAGCTTTGATGAAGAACACAGAACGTCCCCCTCCCACTTCAAAACCTTGTACAAATCCTTCTGCTTTATCTCCTCTGGTTGTTTGATTCATAAACATTTTATCTTCTGTTTCTTTGTTGAACTAAGTAGTCACCTGTTCAGAACATTTATCAATGACCAGGTGCCTTTTTTCCAAGTAGCCTCTATGGACACAGAAAAATGCTAACCTTTCTCATATAGTTGTGCCAATACTAATTATTTAAACTTACTTCCATCTAAAAAAGTGCTCCCAGCAAAGACTGTTAAGTGGAACATCCCTGTATTCTAGTACTTAACTAGCTTATTTATTTATTTAAGACAGGCAGGAAACCAACCCAAACTGAGTGATTAGCAGAAAAATTACAGAGGTTTTTTGACACCAAGTTTATAGGAATTATATCTCTCTCTTGTGAACGCACATCTAGAAGCAGAAAATGTCTTTCGTATAACCAACTCTCCCATCTCGGAAGTCACCATCCTATGCTCACTCAAGGTTATTTTCTGTCCACATCTCCCCCTATGTAATAGCAGGAAGAGAGACCTCTGAAGAGTCTATGTGAAGACTGTTCATCTGCTCTTCATCTCAGATGGCACACTGCCTACTCCTGAACTTTGATTTTCATGGTCTGTTACCCTGCTGAGGTGAATCTGTCAGTCTAGCATGTCATCCAAAAGTAAAGGCTACACTAGGTGTTTTCCCCTTAGAATTAAACTTTAATTATATGAATATATTGTCTTATTAGTAGGTGAGTCATTTTCCACTCCACAATTACTGGTTTCTGTGTATCACACTTCCTCTTATTTCCTTATTTTCAGCTGTTCCATCCTTAGCCATTTATATTTCTGTGCTGTCTGTGTGTATGGATCTACTCTGGTACCTGATCCAGCATGTACTATGCTATACCATACTGTGCCTTCTTTTCCCTAGAATTGCAATCTCATAAAACATGATCTTAAATCTTATCTTAGACAGCAAATTTGTCTAGGTCATTGGCTCTTATCCATTTAGAAATACAAAAATACTCATTCTTCTTGTGTCTCATTTCATAGTTACACTTCAGACAATGTCCATAAACTACTAGGAAATCAGGGACAGATAAGCCACAAAAATGGGAGCTAATAATTTCTGTTCCTGAATCAATGACTGGTTTTGAGGATGAATCATTTGACTTCTCTGAACATTTATTCATCATCAATAAGTTGGGAAAAGTACTTCTCTTTCAGGAAAATTACGCTCTGAAATAGATTTTGTGTCTAAATTGTCCAAAACTACCACATCTGCACTCACAAAAAAAGTCCAAGAAAAACCAAAACCAAGAGGACAAACTCAGGAAGCAGTGATTAATTTCCTTACATTTATAACTGAGGAAATTGCAAACACCCCCCACCCCCACCTTCAATTTTTACTGGGAAAAAAAAAGGAAAGCAACAAGGCAAAGTTTTATATGGAAAAAAGTGGGATGTACAGAGCAATTTTTATCATCCAAAGTATTGAAGAGAAAATCACAGAATCTAGTAGGTTGAAAAAGACCTCTGAGGTCATTGAGTCCGACCTGTGATTGAATACCACCGTGTCAATAGACCATGGCACTGAGTGCCACATCCAGTCATTTCTAAGCACCTCCAGGGACCATGACTCCACCACTTCCCTGTGCCCAATTACCCATCCTACTGCCCAATTACTCTTTCTGTGAAAAATTTCTTCCTGATGTCCAGCCTAAACATCTTCTGGTGCAGTTTAAGACTGTGTTCTCTCATCCTACTGCTGGGTGCCTGAGAGTTGAGACTGACCCTCATCTGGCTACACCCTCCTTTCAGGTGTTTGTAGAGACTGATAAAGTCTTTCACAGAAGCACAGTCTGGAAGAAGTAGTAGAAAACTTTGAGTAGGCAAGAGCTGAAGTCAATGGATCAATTTTTTGAACCGTTGATAACCATTAATTACTATTGATAACTCAAGTAAGTTTCAGCTGTTGGTGGGCAGCTTGTACAGATTCAAGGCCTTTTCTGCCTCTCACCCCACCCCCCCAGGGAGCAGACTGGGGATGCACAAAGAGTTGGGAGGGGACGCGTTTCAGATGGCTGATCAGAGGGACATTTCATACCTTATGGTACCATGCTCAACATGTAAAAACTGTTGGGAAGCAGAAGGAAAGAGAGAATGTTCAGAGTCACAGAAATTGTCTTCCCAAGTTACCATCACACATGATGGAGTCCAGCGTTCCTGGGGATGATTGAATACCTACTTGCACATGGAAAGCAGTAAAGGAATTCTTTATTTTGCTTTGCTTGTGTGCACAGCTCTTGCTTTATCTACGAAATTGTCTTTATCACAAGCCATGAGTTTTCTCAGTTTGACTCTCCTGATTCTCTCCCACATCCCATCCTAGAGGAGTGCGCGAGTGGTTCTGAGAGGCTCAGTTGCCAGCTGGGGTTAAACCATGACATGTGCTTGCTCATTTTCCTGTGCCAATTCACAGAACGCATGGTCAAGCCCTCCAAAATTTCTTCCTTCAAATTTCAACTAAGTGTGAGGAAAAAGAAGCATTCAGTTTTTAAAGCCTTTGATTTTTTTCTTTAATACTAGCTAGAACTATGAAGTTGTTAGCAGCATAACATGGCGCTATTTTTGTTTATTTAATTCAAGGAATAATAAAATAAATATAACGAAGATAACAATAAAAATGTAAAAAAAAATTAATAAGAAAAAGGATATTTCAGTGTCAGGCAACCTTAATTGGATTTCAGAACAGATGGAACTTCATATATTGGAAGAACCATGAAGTTCTGTTAATGAAATGCCCAAGCAGTATTAGCTGGTGATATACAGGCAAGAAGAACTGAAAAAAGCTTTATCCAAAGGATTAGTTTCTTCCCTCCTCCACGTATTTTTACTACCTGGCAATTTTCGAAGCTAAGTGCTAGATGTGAAGCAGGAACAATCTGCATAATTTGTGTGAGAAAGCAGCATAACATAATTTTTATAAAACTTTGAGAACCAGAGGGAAAAATAAGGTGCAAAACAGACTCAAAACATGGAATAGAAATCACATTTCTTCACGTAATGCTTCAGGCTTTGATATGCCTCATGTTTCAACAGAACCATTTATCCCAGTGAAAGACTCTGGAAACACATTTAATCATAATTTTCACTTCAGTCCATCATAGTTTGTAATGAGGGAGTAGCAACTGGCCTAGCACTTCTCTGCTTCTCAGTGCTAGACAGTATCTAAATTTCTGTGTACAATTATATGTCATTTGGAAATCGCAAATGAAAGAATGTAAATTAATTTCTCTTATCCAAACAATGAATCATCCCCAATTCCAAGAAATTAAAACTGAGCTCCTGTGGAACAATTTGAAAGTGAGGAAACCATCTTGGTTATTTGCAGTCACTGAAATCAAGGAGTCTAATAATTTCACCATGTTAATGTATTCAATCTATACATAAGTGTGTGTGTATGTAGTTGCCAATTAAAAGGAAATGCTACATACAAAGAATTTCATGTGCTAAAACTTAGACTGGCCATCATGACCTGTCAGAACTCCTTGCAGGACATTTCCTGACTGTTACCCGTAATATCGACATATGCAACTACTGACTAAGTTGACAAGCAAGTATTTTACATTCTCAAAACCTTTACACCCCAATTTTATTAAGAATATCTTTGGAACACAAAATGATGACTCAATTCCTTTGTAACTAAACTTCTATGTACGACAGCATAGATTTGACTGGATACGCCCTTTGTGAAAACTGGCATTTAAAATCAAAACTCACATTACTGTTTTCAGTTCCCCAGAAACAGGCCACATAAACTCAGATGTAGCAGAGACATTGACAACTTCTATATTCATCGAAGTCCTCCAATAATTTTAGCCTTAAATTAAATCTAAAAAAAACTCAGAGAAAGACATAAATACTGGAAATAG
The DNA here is from genome assembly GCA_013397155.1 of Irena cyanogastra. NCBI lineage: Eukaryota > Metazoa > Chordata > Aves > Passeriformes > Irenidae > Irena > Irena cyanogastra. Next base: position 305,103 of record VWZV01007869.1, read on the forward strand.
TAAGAGAGCAAATGCTTTATTTGAAGAAACGAAATCAGTAGCAAAAAAATATTTCTTTTCTACAGCATTTCCTGAGTAGTAAAAGCCTTTACATCCAGCATAAAGAATAAAAAAAAGAGTAATGTATCTAATCCCAGAGACTCTGTAATCTCTATATTTTTACCTTTTTTGAAATATGCTAGAAAAGCTGGAGTCAAAACCTAAGTAAAGATAGTTCTCATTCATGTTTGCCCATATGTCCATTTGCTTATTTTAGCTCTTAGAAGCTTGCATATATTACTTGGATTAGACCTGTAAAGGCAATGAAAAAAATAGTATAGGCACAGAAGATCAAAATTCAGGATATATGTGATGGAATTTCCTGTTAAAATGGATTAAACTCTACTTTCAGCTGCTTTCAAAGATTGAAAAGTAGTGCAACTGAAATATTAGTGTATTGCACTGCTTTCACATTATACATGTTATCCATGTCCAGAAATATTTTTTAGTCATGAAATATGCTTGGAAATACCTCAGTTGAAGGGAATACTGACTTTGCCCTATAAGACACATTTGCAGGGAATATTTTTTGAGGTTTTTCAAACAGTTGATAATTTTGCTAAAGGGAGATTGAGGACAAAAGATGCTTTCGAGAAGAGATTACTGTGACAGCTAATTCATAGTGTAGGGAGGAGGTTGGTTTCTTTGCAAAGAAAAGATTTAAGAAGGTGTGATAGGATTTCTTAGAGGAAAAGTGGCTGTTTAAAACCTTCTGGAGAGAGAAGAGGTCTTTAAACCTATAGATTATAAATGAACTGCAGTTCCTTGGTTATCCAAGAAAAGTCAGTGACTAGTCATTATTCATCTTGGGCATGGTACCTGTATTACTTTCCACAAATTGCTTTTTATTCTTTAATTCTCATTTTCATTTGCCTAATAGCTGAAGGATGAGTAACAATATGAGTTTCATGTAAAACTTCTTATGCAAATCTTTAATTTTTGGAACTATTTTATAACATGTTCATAAATCTAATTCCAGAGAGACTTGTATAATCTCCCTAAGTCACATATAGAAAACACCAGTCAAACAAAAGGAATAATAGTTCAAGCATATATGAGGTATCACCCAAATCAAAAGAAGGAATATGTAAAGAACATGAAAACAAATGTTTATCTACAGCAAGGTATCTATCTAACTTTGTCTCATGTCCCAAGAAACCATTTACGTGCAATTTGGCAGTCCCATGAGCCAATGCTGTAAATATACAAGTGCCTTAAAATATTTCTTTAGCAGTTCACATGCTGTTTAAGAAAGTGGCACTCTGTGGAAACATAGCCTGGAAATAACATGATATAGTTCCCTTTTCCTACCTTTCAAAATTAAATTATTCAGCTAAACAAAACAAAATCCCAAAAACCAGACTATAGACATAAAATAAAAACTGGTACTAAATCCAATACTATTCACCTTTGAACACTACAATTGTGATAGATTTATTAACTGCAGGGTAGCTGGGCAGGGAGAAGCATATTTTTAATGTGTTTTAGCAGTATATTTACCTTTTTTTTTAATAATGAAGACTTTTTACTGAGGCAAATTTTATTTTTCTCCCCTTGCAGAATCATGAAAGCCTACTGATAAAATTTATTCTACCGAATTTGATTTGAGCTATTCAAGAAGTCTGATATATATAAATTTAGATGGGATTACAGACTTCAACCTCAGATAGATATTGTCTAACTATTCCAGGCTTTTTCCTTTTACTTTTCTCTTCCTCTTCTACGAACTTTTCCAATATTTTTCTACATAAATTAAAGAGAAAGAAAGAAAGAAATCTTTGACTGGATGGGTCAATGCTGTTTTGCAACCAGTGGTTTAGAAATTAAATGAGTTCTGAAAATATTTTAATAGACATTTCTGATGACAGTGGGACAAGTTTCATCCATATTTTCCTTTATAAGGAATTTTTAATGTCTAAATACAGTGAGGTTGGGGTTTTTGTTTGGTTGGTT